>CAUYPK010090526.1:0-41629 GCA_963574355.1 Loris lydekkerianus
AACCTGCAAATATTTTCTCCCATTCTGAGGGCTGTCTGCTTGCTTTACTCACTATGTTCTTGGCTGTGCAGAAGCTTTTTAGTTTGATCAGGTCCCAATAGTGTATTTTTGATACTGCTTCGATTGCCTGAGGAGTCCTCCTCATAAAATATTTACCCAGGCCGATTTCTTCAAGAGTTTTCCCTGCACTTTCTTCAAGTATTTTTATAGTTTCATGTCTTCGGTTTAAATCTTTTATCCAGTGAGAGTCAATCTTATATAATGGTGAAAGGTGTGGGTCTAGTTTCAATCTTCTACATCTGAGTCATTTCTTTTAGTTCTTTAAGCATATTTAATGTAGTTAAAGTATTTTTTAAAGTTTCTAAACAATACTTGTTTTTTTGCAGTGGATAGTTTTTGTTAATTGTATATTTTCTTACAAATGAATCATACCTTCTTTTCAGGATCATTTTTAATGAAAACTCTAGAGAATGATGAGGTTGATTTTGAAATGCAAATAAAACTAATTATTTTGACATACTAGTCACTGTGTAAATTTTAAATATACCACAAATATAAAATTCATGGATATATCTTCCATTTTTTCATACACATGTATGTATTACAGTTTTCCCACAGTTTTATGTTTTTAGATGTGTTTTCACTAGATCATTTCAGTGGTACACCATTCAACCACAAAAAGAATAAAATATTGTTTGTTTGTTTGTTTTTTGCAGTAGCTTGTATAAAAGTGATGACCATTGTCCTAATAAAAGTATCTCAGGAATGGAAAACTAAATATCATATACTCTTTCTATTAAGTGGGTACACATGGGCACAGAGTGATATAAAGGACATGAAAAACTAAGAAGGGGGAATATGTAAAAGGGGTGTGGAGTAAAAATTTACCTATTGGGGTACAAAGAACAGTATTCTGGTGATGGGAACACCAAATGTCCTGACTTGAGTATTACACAAGATAGATATGTTAAAAAAAACAAACAAAATGATATAACTTTTATCCCCTTTGTTAATACTTTGAAATAGAAAAAAATAAATTCTTATCAAATACTTCTGCTTGCATGCCCACTTACTCCTACTCAAAATTGTTCTTGTAAAATGAAAGTAACTCTTATTTGTATGTGAACTTCTACAAATATTTAGCACAAGTTTTGGGGTTGCTAAAGAGGTTGAATTGTGTTCTAATTTTAGTCTTTGTTTTATACTGATTTTATGACTTTGGATTTTTTCAACTCTCTCAAGACTTATTTCCTAATCAATAAAAACAAAACCTCATATGGTGATTTTGTGGATTAAAAAATGTATCTACAATGCTTCACAGACCATTTCATACAAGGCCTAACAATTAAGTTCATAAGCTTGCCACCACTTACACTGGCAGCACTGTATAAACAATTCAGTTAAAGGTTTATAACCTCGGTATATCAGTATCTTACAGCTGTGTTTGTAGCAATGTGTGTGGAGTGGTGTTTATTATTGTTTTTGCATGCTTTTGTGTGCCATTTGAGAACACTGGACCTTAAATCAGAGCAATGTATAAACATTAAATTTCTTATTAAACTTGGCAAGAGTGGAAGTGAAATAGGGAACATATAAATCCAAGTTTATGGCAGATAATTCCATGAAGAAAATGGGAGCGTACAAATGTATGCAATATTTTTTCTGAGGGCAGCGAAAGAATTACTAATGAAGAAAGGTCAGAATGGCCAATAACAACCAGAGATGAAGAAAACATTGCAAAAATTTGACAAATTGGGCAGCAAAATCCTCAGATAACTGTGAGAAGCACAGCAGACCAAATAAACATCAATAGAGGAAACAGGGAAAGCTTAACTCAAAATCTTGGCCAACAACTCATAGCTTTTACATCATACTGATTTTTAGCCAATAAACAAATAACTTTACTGGAACACCTTTCCTACTGACTTAGTCTGGCCCCCATGTTTGTTTGTTTGTTTGTTTTTTCCAAGAGATAAAGGAAATATTGAAAGGAAGACATTTTGATGACATTCAGGACATCAGAGGTAATAATACAACAGTTCTGATGGACATCCTAGAAAGAGAGCCAAAATTGCTTTGAAGGGGAGACTGGGCACTGGTATTGGTACATAGCTTCCCAAAGAGAGTACCTTAAATGTGCATATAGTGATAGTCAGCAATGAGATATATAGCACTTTTTGTAGGGTTTGTTTGCGAACTTAACTGTCAGATGCCTGGCTTGGGCCCATAGCACAGTGGTTATGGTGCCAACTGAGGCTGGCAGGTTCAATGCCAGCCCAGACCAGCTAAACAACAACAATAACTGCAACAAGAAAGCAGCTGGGCATTGGGGCAGGTGCCTGTTGTCCCAGCTACTTGGGAGGCTGAGGCAAGATAATCCCTTAAGCCCAAGAGTTTGAGGTTGCTGTGAGCTGTGACACCACAGCACTCTACCAAGGGTGACATAGGGAGACTCTGTCTCAAAAAAAAAAAAAAATAAAAAAAAATAAATAATAATAATAATAATAATTGTCAGACTCACATAAATATTACCTACCTAAAGAATTTAGGGAAACTTTTAATGATGAAACAGTTAAGTATTTTTATCAGGATGGTGGTTACACAAATCTATATATGTAATAAAATTTCATAGAGCTGTACACACTTGCACACACACAAATAAGGGCACATATTAACTGTGAAATTTAAGTGACGTTCTCTGGACTGAACCAATGACAATTCTGGTGTTAAATTATAGTCAATACTAACTCTGACTTTTTACTATAGTCAAGCAATGTTAACATTGAAGAAGCTGGGTGAAGAATGAAGAAGCCTCTCTATACATTTCTTTGTATGTTTCTATGAATCTACTATTATTCCCAATAAAAAGTTTTAAAAAAATTAGTATGGCTTTGTGTTTTGTTTTTATTTTGATAGTTGTGATTGAGGGTATGGGAACTATAAAAGCTGGACAAATGTGATTCTGGTGTTTAAACTGATAGCAGTATCGTTTGGATGGCCTTTCCGTAGGAATACATTCTTCAGTACTTGGTATAACTGAGGTGGGGAGTCAGCAAGGCTGACTGGAAAGTAGTTAGAATCCTGGAAGAATAAATCCAGAGCAGGATTTTTATTCTTGTCTAAATGTATATTTTTAGTGAAATAATTATTTTCTGGATTATTTTCTTTGAAAATGGGTAAACTCAAAGGTTTTCTGTTTTTAATTTGGCACTATAGGTAAAGCAGGGATGGGGTTTCAGTTCTTGAGAAAATTAAAAGTATAGAAAATTAAAAGTATATTTTCAAATAGCCGGGCGTTGTGGCGTGCGCCTGTAGTCCCAGCTGCTCGGGAGGCTGAGGCAGAAGAATCGCAGAAGCCCAAGAGCTGGAGGTTGCTGTGGGTCCTGTGACTTCACGGCACTCCACCAAGGGTGGGAAAGTGAAACTCTGTCTCTACAAAAAAAAAAAAAAAAAAAAAAAAAAGTATATTTTCAAAGGTGTAGAACTCTTCATATAGTCATAAAGTGGTAGAGTTGATAAAACATGGTCAGTTATTGGAAATAATTGTATTTAAGGAGCATCTCTGGAATGTGGGAAGGGGCATACCTTGCAGATGTAATGCTTATATTCCACAGTGGAGAAAAATGATGCGCTTTAAAATTACCAGTTGAGATGGACCTTAAGTCAATTCAAATGAGTCCTGTCCAAAATCTCGGGGGCATTCTTAACTGAAGTCATCAGTTTTTCAGTGGAGACATTCTTTGCTTAAGCTTTCATACATGGTTGGTCACAAGGAAAAAAAAAAAAATAAATAAATAAATAATTATTTATCTATGCATAGCTAAAATTCGTTATGTAATCAAAGTGTTATGTTACCTATTTATGGCATCTTATGTTGAACAAAGTAACCAAAGTCTTTTTCATTTCTCTGTCAGTGTATTTTTCTTTAATCTTATTAAACACACCTCCTTGCCTACACTGTCAAAATGAACTTATACTATCCTTTCATCTATCTATTATTTCATTCTCCTTAAGAGAAGTTTAAGGTGAAGAACATCCAAGCTATAGATCTCATGGAAAATAATTATGTATTTATTAAGAATAATCATAAAGTTCTTTGGCAATGAAAAAAAGTATTATAGAGCTGTCATATAAGAAATGGTTTAGACATAATTAAACATTTAGTGTTAGTATTTTTGTCCTTTAATTTATGCTGCTTTTGCGTCCTGATTTCTGCTAGATTCAATGAAACACATATGCAGCTGTGATAGTGACAGCTTGAAGTTGAGCAGATTGACATAACGGTCAAATAAAAAATGGAATGCAACCCCATGTAGGGCATATGGAGAAGACGTGCTTTTAGAAGTCTTTCGTCCATTCTAGGTACATTTTCAATTACAGAGATCTATTTTTATATACTTCAATCATTTATTATAATTAAAGATATACTGCATTAGAAAGTATTTCTCAGATAATAAATAGATTATCATATTAATATTTTTATATTTATTTTTGGCTCATGAAGATATTTCCTCTAAAATGTTTACTAAAATATCAAATGTATTCAATATCTCTGATATCATTTAAATTTATTAAAGATAAATATTCATTATATCTAATATTGATGTTTAAAAAACAACATTGCAAAATAATCTGCTTTTTAAACAGTTTTCAATACAGTTGCCTTCAAACAAAAATTTAAAATTTAAAATTACTGTGTATGTATTAAGTCAGATGGCAATATGTCAATTGAGAGAACATTGAATCTTTTCAATGAAAAGTTGTCCAAATGATTGTTGTATTGCTATTTTAAATGGTATTATGTAATATATAACTACATTTTTTTACTCAAATATTTATTGAGTCATCTTTATGTAAGTAAAAATTACAACATTCTTCTAACCAAGAGCAATTTAATTCTTTGTAAGTAAAGGAGAGTTAAAACAAAAGGGTGAGAGAACAGTTTTGCTCCTGTCACAAACATTGCAGCCAGAAGAATTTATGCAAATGCTGAAATAACAATTAAAGACCCACCCTCTCTCCTCCTTCCCATCCTTCCTTTCTTGCTCCCTGCCTCCTTTCCTTCTTTCCCTCTTTTTTTTTTTTTTAATTAAATGAAGTTTCATTGCATAATTTCCCTTACTATTTGGTTCACTTTATTCTTTACTTAAACTTAATTTAAAGTACACAAAAAATTAATTGTTTTTAGCTCATTTCTTCACTGAAATTATAACACTGAATTGACAATTTTATACTCTACTTTTTAATTGAATATACCTATGTATGCTAATTACAACGAGTTTAGGAAATGAAATTAGCAGGAAGAGTTGAGGAAAGATAGTCTTCATTCTGTGTCATAGAGAAATATCACATATCAGCTTGATAATATTCCTCTTATGAATAGACTGCTTTCCAACTAAGATATTCATGGTTATACGGAATCATATCATCTCTTGTTTTACTGCAAGAGTTTTAAGTTTTCATAAATAATCTTCATACCAGTGAGTGGAAAAATCGCATCACCATTTAATGGTTTCATAATTTTTCATTTCAAGATTGTTCCATACATATTTTAAGCTAAAGCCTATGCTAAAAATTTAACATGTGTTCTATCTTTTATTATCAACAATCCTCCAGTTAAGATCCTATCCTATGTATTTAAATCACTTTTATTCTCAGAACATTTTATAAATAGATTCATTAAAAAGTAACTACATACATTTTAAATCTTCTTACATATTAGAAATTATGAAAAAAATTATTGTATCAATTTATACATTAAAAAAAATAAGCCCTTGTAGAAATGACTTATTCTTCATTGCCTAATGCTATTATCTTTAGCAAGATTAAACATTATGTATCCAAACTAAATATATCTATATTGCTCTAAAATTGACTTTATTTTTATTAATAGAAGTGTAGGAAAATCTTCATAGGCATTTTGGGTATTTTGTTATTTTTCTAACTTTTTTATTTAAAAATAATTATAGACCTATCAAAAGTTGTAAAATGCTCCTGTGTTTTTTCTTCTCCCAGTGGTAAAACTTGAAGACACTATAATTCATTATCAAAAATAAAAAATTGACATTGGCCAATATAGTTGACTACTAACTTTACTAGGATTTCAGCAGTTTTTCCACAAAATCATTCATTTTGTTATATTTTGGGGCATCTTATGTTACATTTTATCACATGTATACGTGTAAATGAACATATCCTTATATTTTTTCATTTTATATTAAACCATTTAAATTATATTTTAATACTAATTGGGGGTGGTGAGCTATATATTATTCAGACAGTTATTATGTTGTCATATACATTGCCAATATTTTTATGTAATTTGTATTTAATTTGATTTCTATGTTTGATTTGTTCTTTGTGTTAATCCATTTCTCTTTTTTTACTTCTTTGCAGGTCAAAGTTTGATAGGCCACATTTAAAAAATATAAACATGAGAGATACCATTTATCTTCTTTCTGCATGAGTTTCTCATTAATAAAATATAGATGTAAATTACACTTTCCTTATAGGCTCGTTCTACACAGGTAATCTTCATAGCACTATGTAAGAACTTAAGATACTGACTTACCAATAATACGTTCATTGTACCATTGAATCTTAACTATTGATATTATGTCCTTCTTATTATACCACACCCTTTGTGGGAGTACTTTCTTCTGATCATGTAGATATATTCACCTTAGGGAGAGTTGAATATTTATGTTCATAAATGCTATTAGTCTGTAGTTTTATTTTAATTTTCTATATTTTAGAGTATTAATTGCCTATTATAATTACTTTTATTTTCAGATTTTAAAATATGTTCATTTCTCAATGTTAATTTTTGTCTTAATATTTCTCTTCTTCTTGTCACATTCAGCTAAATTAATCATTTTTGCCCTTTATTATTTCATCCACTGTAATTTCATTTTTTGTTAGTTTTTATTTTTGTTTTAATTATTTGCTTAGTTGTTTTAGTTCCCTTTATTAAATTTTAAAATTTTATTTTGAAAGAATTTTAAATCTAAAATTAAGAACATTTGCCAATATAAGAAAAGTTCTATATACTTTTTACCCAGCCTTCTTTGACATTAACATATTAAATAACCATGGTACATTTATTAAATTTAGACTGAATGAGCATAATACTACTAACTAAATAAGAGTCATTTATAAGAATATTTTCTTATGTTTCTCAGTTTGGGGGGACTTTGTTTATAATTTTTTTGTGTAAATACTACATGTATTATATATATAGCAAGTGTTATCCATGGTTTTGTTTTAATTTGAGATCATTTTAAGTTCACGTGCAATTTGAAGCAATAATGCAATGTTCTCAAATAAACTTTGACCAACTTATACCAATGGAAGCATATTATAAATTTATAATAAAATATCATGACTGGGATACTGCTATTTATATAGTCAGAATATGTATTTTCATCACTAAAGGGATCTTTCTTCTTATCTTTTATGGACATTCTGTTCCTTTTCATCCCATTATTTCCTAGGCTCCTGGCAACGAGCAATCTGTTGCCCAGCTCTAAAACTCTGTCAGTTTAAGATTTCAATATAAGGGAAGTCATACAATAGGTAAATTTTTTGTTAAGGGCTTTTAAAATACGTAGTGTAATTCCCTGTGGGTTAATTGAGGTTATTGTGTCTATGAATAGTAAAATTCTTTTTAGTATTGAGCAATGTTTTGAGCAATATGTGATTGGTGTCGTTTATTGAAAATCAGTTGAATTGCTTGTGATTTGAGCTTGTTATGTATAAAGGTACTATAAACATTAGTATCTAGGTTTTTGAGTAAACATTAATCTTTGGTCCTCTGTAAGTAATTCGCCTTTTTTCTCTATTTGCTTTTGGTATTCTTTCCTTTTTACTACATTTCAACAGAATTATCTAGTTCCTCATTTTGGCTTCCTTCATATTTCTTTTTCTAGAGTTATACCTGGAAATAGAATTTTCATCAAATTTGCAAATATTTGCTCATGGTTTCTGCAATATTTTTCTTTCTCTGTTCTCTCATTCCTGAATTCCAATTATGTATATGTTAGAGTGCCAGAAAGTGCCCCATAACTCGCTAGTGGTCTGTGCATTACTGTGTTCCTTTTTTTTTTTTTTTTTCTTTTTGTGTTTTAGTTGAGTAATTTCTACTACTATATTCTCTACTTCATTACTATTTTTTTTTCCCATAGTGTGTAATTTGCTGTTTATCTCATATGGTATGTTTTCTTCTTAGATGTTACACTTCTCATCTCTTGAAATTACACTTTGCTTGTGAAGTTTTAAATTAACTTTCCATCATGCTGATCTATTTTCTGCTTATTTCTATTGACTGAATTGTTACTTACTGATGACATTTTTCTGCTTCTTTCAATGTCTTATGTAATTTTTAATAAGCATGTGCATTGGGAATTTTACAGTTCAGTCTACTGGATTTTCCCATATAGAATTAAATACTATTGTGCTTTCTTCTGGTATAAAGTTAAATCACTTGTAAGTATTTATTTTGAGGCTTGCTTTGCTTTGCTTTATTTTTAGAAGTTTAAATAGTCTTAAGTTTAAGACCAATTTTATCCACTTAATGAAGTAATAACTTTCAGAGAACTCTATTCAATGCCTCATCTATTAGGTTTTTTCATTCTAACTGTAGAAAAAAATCATTATTCTCATACTTGTTGAGCACTGGAAATTATGCTGTTCACTTCTTTCCAGTAGTCTTTCCGTAGTCTCAGATAATTTCCTTTCTACAGCTACCTATCACCTTTCAGCCAAGAACTTGCAAAAGCTCTGCTGTTCCTCAGACCTGACTCCCTCTTCCTGTGCATTTCTCTTCTGTCTGGTATTTTTCTTTGCAAATTATAGGTGTCTTGCCTCTAGAACTCAGTATTCTGTGACTTCTGCCGGGCAAGAACATTATTTTCACTTTGAACTTGATCTTCATTGCTCTGTGGTCTGAAAATTTTCTGAAGATAGTGAACTGGAGACAGTCGGGGGGATTGTTTTTTAAATTTCTATTCTTTCAGCCATCCCCATTCCTTGCTTTCTAATGCACTGTCTGAAAACTGTTTTTTAGTATATTTTGTCTTTGTTTAGGATATTAACAGGGGAGGGTTAATGTGATCTGAATAATTTCACATGGGTGAGAGGAAAGGCTTCATCTATTTACTCAAAACAATACTGCATAACATTCATACTTACCACAACGATTTTATGTGCTCATATTATTATATTGAATTTTATTACCTTTCCTTTGGCCTTGTTTGAACATAACTGAACCTCTTCTCCATTCCACATTTTTGGGAAGGAGACACATAAGGTTTTGGCCACAAATGCATTTGCTTCTAAGTTGCATTTATGTTATTTGTATAACAAATCAATTCTGGGCCAATTCCTAGAATATAATTGGTTGGCAGTGACTATAAGCAATCATTACATGTTCAAGGTATGTTGAAACATCAAGCTTCTGTTATGTGTTTTCTTCTGATTGCTTCTATTGCTAGAAATATTAAACAATCTAGCAGAGGAGGCTTCAAGATTGCTGATTAAATGCATCTAGTACTCACTCCTTTCATGGACAGGAGTCAAAATACTGAGTAGATAATTACATTTCAAATACATTATCTAAAAGAGAACACTGGAGTTCAACAGAAAATTTATGAGAAGCAAGGAAAACAAAGAAAGGGAAGAAAAGAAGGCAACTTGTTTGTCCAAGATTGGCTGGGACTCTGAAGTGGATCTCTAATGCAGGGAAAAGATAAATGAGAAAAACCCTTTGAGTCCACATTCCTGCTGCAGTAACTAACATAGGGAGATACCTGGAGTAACTAACATGGGGAGCCACCTGCAATAACTAACATAGGGAGCCACATGCAGTAACTAACACGAGGAGCTACCTGCAGTAACTAACACGGGGAGCTACCTGGAGTAACTAACACGGGGAGCTACCTGCATAAACTAACATGGGGAGCTACCTGCACTAACTAACATGGGGAGCTACCTTCACTAACTAACACGGGGAGCTACCTAGAGTAACTAACACGGGGAGCTACCTGCACTAACTAACATAGGGAGCTACCTGGAGAGTACACTGAGGCATTGTTTCCAGAGAAAGAGTGCAACCTGGGACCCACGAACCCCAACTCTGAAGCAGCTGCTTGAGAAAGTTATTGGCTTTGGGTTTAATTATAAATACTTAAGTCGTTAACTATTGTGGCAATTATGATGCTTTTAACCATGAATGCAGGAAAAAAAAACCCTAAATATGTTTAAATAATAGATAATTTTATAATCTCAGCTATGTTGATAGGAGTTAATAAGAAGGGGCCAAGATTCATTAATTGCAGGGCTAAGAACAGTCATCAGGGATTTGTTTTCTATCTTCTTACTCTATCATTCTCAGTACTTTTTCCTTTCCATATGTGCTCACTAGATGGGCATCCCATATTTATGCTAGTGTCTAGATAAATATGAAAATATCATTCTTATAATTCATCTTTTAAGAGCAAGAGAAACCTTCCATAAATCTGTTCAGTTACCTATCCTCGTCTTTTCTTGGTTAGAATTGTTTAAGAATGCCTTTCCTGGAAAGGCTTATGAGATTTTTCATACCAGCATTACAGAGCAGAATGAAACTCTAAAGTAAATGACTTGAGACATGATGCTAATTTTCTTTCAAGGATAATACTGTGCATAGGAGGCACCGTTTCAGCTGCATAGCAGAGAAGTTAGCTTATTCCATGAAATGAATGCTTTAGGGAATTAGGGCTTAATTCTGTCCCAGAAACCCAGTCGAAAGGGCAGGGGGACTAACCCTAACTCTCTCCCTGTATCTGAGACCTAAGGATGCAAACCTCTTCCCTGAAGCAAATAACTGCTAGAATAGTTTGAACGTAGTTTAGTTTTTACTCACAAATAGAAAGGTAGAGAGCGGCTGTTGGGTAGGAAATCAACTTTATTTCACATTTGTTTTGTAGAAGTGATGTTTATAATAGCATGTTAGATCTCCCACTCAGGACTAAAGCAATTATTTTGCCTGCTGCTGGAAGTGCTGCCAGTAGACATCCCTCACTGTGAGGCCAGTCCAGGAAATGCCTCAGCTGAAATATCTGTCTCCGACTGTGCATAGGGGCTCACCCTGGATTCCCAGGGCATTGGGATGCTGAGGCAAGAGGAGTTCTCAAGGCCAGGAGTTTGAGAACAGCTTGGGAAATATAATGAGATCCCATCTCTACAAAAAATAAAATTCAATTAAAATTAAAAATTAAAAAGAAATGGCCAGTTATGGTAGCACACTCTTGTAGTCTCAGCTACTCTGGAGGTTGAGGAAGGAGAATTGCTTGAATCTAGGAGTTTTGAGCCTGCAGGGAGCTATGATCACCACCTCACTCCAGCGGAGGTGACAGAGAGAGAACCTACCTCTAAATAAAATAAAATAAATCTAAAATAAAAGACTAAATAAATTATCACTCAATGTCAAACTCTTTCCTCAATGAAGCCACCATCTAATAATTGATTAATAGACACAGATAAGGGCCTGCTCCCTTTGCCTAATTTAGGGCGAACTGAAAGTTAATTTTGGTTTTAGAGAGGGTCAGATGAAGACTTTGCTGAGCTGCACAACAGACTTCTTCTACCTTTTCCCTCCCACAGATGATGATTCCAAGAGCACAGCCAACCTAACCTTCTGGATGCCTGTCTTCACTTACATCTTTGTGTCTGTTTCCCAGGGGGAAGTTGGATATTGTTTTCAATCATTTTGGTTGTAAATGCCAAAATTTGTAATAGTATCTGTGTGGGGGGGAGGGGCTAGTAATATCAAACTTGTTTATGAAAAATGATAAATATATGTATGGATATATAGACATATCATATCTGGCTATATGCCTGATGTGACATATGACTAAAAATACATAAATATACACACTAATACCATTTTCTAGAAAATATATATTTTAGTGTTTTTATTTTACCCAAATAAATTTCAGAGAACTTTTGCTTAGCTTATCATCATAAAATAAACCAAAGCTAGAAAAATCCACGTGAAAACAAATCTAATATTCGTTTCATTATATCCCACTGCCTTTCTTATGAAAAAAACAAATGGCCCAACCATTGGGAAAAAAATCATGATAAAAACCTAACAAGAAAGAATTCATAACAAAAATCATATACTAGAAAATCCCTTTCAAATCTAAAGTGAATAATAAATTGTGGTATATGTACACCATGGAATATTATGCAGCCTTAAAGAAAGATGGAGACTTTACCTCTTTCATGTTTACATGGATGGAGCTGGAACATATTCTTCTTAGTAAAGTATCTCAAGAATGGAAGAAAAAGTACAATACAGTATTGTTAGCTATTGTTATCTTGCTGTATGTTAGATCTCCAGAAATAATTCATCTTGCATAATTGAAACTTTGCACCCTTGTACTCTTTGACCAAAATCTTCCCATTTTACTCACCTTCCCCTAGCAACTCTGCTATGCTGTGGAGTCTTAGCACGCTGCTCCACGAGAAAGAGGAAGGTGAGGAAAGATAGTCCAATGGGTCATCAAAATCAAGAGGAAAAAGACTATTGTAAAATAACATACAAAATGTCCCAAAAGTCACCCCTAAAGTTGCTATACATAGAGAAAATGAGAAATTGTAGCCAAATGTACCTTTATCTACAAATTTGAAAAACATTCTCTACCTGTTGCCCACCTCTTTGCAAAATGTTATAATGAATGTTTTGTAAATAAAGGTACATTTAGCTACAGTTTCTCATTTTCCCAATGTGTGGTGACTTCAGGGGCAACTTTTGGGAAATTCTGTATGCCAAACGAAAGGATGGTTGTTTCTGAATGAGATTATAGATGACTTCTATTGTCCACATTTTTTGAGGCTAGCTCTCCATTAAGTGGTCTCTAGCTGCTCCTTCCTATATGTATTGAAAATGGATCCCAAACCCAATCTTCCTGCTATTTTTAGATTCTGCACATTTCATGTCTGCGTATGATCTAAGAAAGAGACAAGTAAACAGCGATTCCCTAGGCTCCCACTGTAGGCCAGGCCCTGTGCTGGGGCTTTGGAAGAATGGAAATGAGAGAACAGTGAGCTTCCCAGGGGCAGAAATGACTGAACTGCTCCATTCAGGACAAAAGGATTTACACTTGTTCTGATACTACATGTCCACATGCTGATGCATATATGCTGAATGAACATTTCTCCACACAAGACTAAAGCATTTGCCTTTTATGTTTTTAAATAGGACTGATTTTTCCCTATTTCTGAATTTGGACTGTTTTCCCCTGATCTCCTTTCCTCTATGACGGGCTTTCTTCTTTTCTCTTCCTTTTTTTCTTTTATTTTTTTAGTCCTGACAAAGCAAAAAGGGATGATTTCTCATTGGCTTTATGGGGTCTGGCCTAGCCCCAGTAACATGATTCCCTACCGCTGAGGAACTGGAAGCTGAAGGTGAACTTGGACTCCTGCATTGTGCTGCTTGCTTTCCATGAAGTATCATGAATAAAAATAAGCTGCTATTGTTGAGACGAAACAACTTCCAGCATACTATGGGTGCTTATTAAATGTTAAATAATAATAATATGTTTGGTGATGCAGTAAGTTTGATTTATACTCATTATTATTATTTTTGCTTTCTTCCTAATCCGCGGAGTTGGATCATGTGGGTTGGGCCACCCCATTGTTAGGGGAAATTAGTGATGGACTGTGCACATTTCTCTCCACCTAGCACACCACAATGACAATTTACCTGTCAGCCTTCCTGACACTAATCTTTGCCTGTGGCTCTTTCTGGTCTGACTTTCTAAATCCCCTTGTAGTTATTTAAATCTTTGAAGGCTGATTCTTTAGGGAGATTGAGAAATGATGGTCATGGGCAATATATTATTTTGGGGGTGGAAAAAACAGTCTTTTCAGAGCTTTCTCTCACTTCCACCAGAGCTTGAACTATATTGTGCTTCTCTCAGGTATCAGCAAATATGTGGGTGGTTGCATAGAGGCTGCTTTATAGAGTGTGGGTAATTGCTTGGTCACGCCTATCAATCAGCCAAGGGCTATACTTGAATTTCTCTGATTAGCTACACACTTTTGGGGGAAAATTTGACTTGTGACCAAGTTTCAAAGATGCACTTTCACTAGAAGCTTATCTCCGTGTCTTAAAATGTAACAATTAGCAAAAGGCCTGTTTGATCCTTTTACCTGCTTACATTTTAGTCTAATTGTGCAGACTAGGAGAAGGCTAAATCTCTATACCTTAAAAAAGCTTTTGAGTAGATGAGATGGATTTGATGCCTTCCTTTGGATGACTCTGAGCTCTCTCTGTGCCTCTATGTGTCACTTTCAGACTACTTGCCCTCTGCCCTCTTCCTGCAGGCTGTTACTCACAGCTAGACAGCAGTGTTGGCGATCCACTTCTGTAGTCAATTGTTGGAATCCAGACAAGAGTGAACATGAGCTCTTTAAGTACAAACACTGGATCCATATTATCTCTTTTCTCTCCCCATATTATGCCACAGGCTATCTGCCCAGTTAATAAGGGCAGAAAAATATCCAGACATTTAAGTCCACGGGTCATGAGTATGGGCAAGGAGGTAAACAGTGTAAAACAAGGATCAATGTGGAAGTTGTAAGCCCTTGAAGGTAATCATATGCTGAAGTCAGTGACCTATTATTGTCATGATCTGTTATCTTGAAAGCTGATATGACTCTGTGAAAGCAACATTTGTATGAAAGTATGGATTAGGAGACAAAAAAGTCTGCCACATGAACTTTAGGGTCAACTAGATCCAGATTCATACTCTGGATGTGCCTCTTACTTAATAGGTAACCCTGGACAGGTGGCAGTCTCAAAACCTCTTTCATATTTTCTGAGGCTGTTCCCAACAGTTCCCACCCAGCCAAGCCCTCTAGCCTCTTCTGAGTTCAATCTTGACGTTGCAGGGTAGAGTACTTCTGGCCCACACTGACAATTATGTCACTCTCCTTGATACCATTCAGGAAAACTAATTTTGAAACTGGTGGGCTTTTTTAGATTCCACATATAAGAGAGGGCTTCCTATAATGTCTACATAGATCAAAACATCTTATTGTAACCGTAAATATGCATGGTTACTATTCACCAATTAAACATAAATAAGAAAAAAGCATCGAAACTGGTGGCCTAATATATAGAAAATTCCTGAAATTGAGGGGGATTTTCAGTGTATGATTAATATTAGTTTAGCCCCAGGACAAACTTACAATGAAGTAACAATTCACTTTTTTTTTTTTTTTTGAGACAGAGTCTCACTATGTTGCCCTCGGTAGATTGCCCTGGTGTCACAGCTCACAGCAACCTCAAACTCTTGGGCTTAAATGATTCTCTTGCCTCAGCCTCCCAAGTAGCTGGGACTACAGGCACCCACCACAATGCCTGGCTATTTTTGGTTGCAGTTGTTTAGTTGGCCAGGGCTGCGTTCAAAGGTGCCACCCTCCGTGTATGTGGGTAGCTCTGTAACCACTGTGCTATGAGCGCTGTGCCAACAATTCACTTTAAAATTCCTAAAGGAGAATATTTACCAATAGTTAATCTGATATTCCCAATAAGTTTAAATGAGTACACAACACATTTTTGTTCATATCATCTTGAGGCCATCATATTAAACACAAAAAGTGCAAAAAGGAAGGTGCTTATAAAAGGGCTAATGCCCATGCCAGGCACTTTTGGATTACTGGGCTGCCAATGTCTTCGATCCTCAAAGCTTGTCATCCTAGTTTTAAATGTAAAATTGGGCTCTGATTCTGAGCTGAGAACTTTCACTTCTATGTTCCCTGCTCTTTCTGACCCCTGCTTTCATCTTGCTGCTACCTTTATTTTAGATTTTCTCTTTCATGTCCAGACTCTAGATTTCTCAAAGTCAGTTTTTCCTATCTCTGCACTTAGTTGTCCTTCAGCATAAAATGATGTCATTTTACTGGGGGGGACCTGAGAGCCATCTCTGTGCTGGCACTAAGGTGGGAAGTCTGCGAGGGTTCACACAGGACTGCATTTCTTTCTGCATGGCCTCAAGGGCCAAATAGGAAGCGGGAAAAGAACAAGTATCCAAGCCTTCCAGGATGATAGTTGGAAAATACAATGAAATAAAAAGAAGCATAAACATTTGCAAGCTTTAATTCCATCAGCTTCAACGTGTGAAATGTCACTGCAGTTCTGTTGGAATGTGTTAACTTTTAAAATGAGTACCTAACATTTTAGGGCTGTGTCATGAGAGCATTTAATCCAAATTCATATTTCAGTTGCATAACCAGCATCTGTTTCTCAGACATTCCTGGTCCAAGTCAAACACTTGCAGCATTATTTGAGAGTTTAGGTTTACCGGATGGCTGAATCTAAGGAGATCTTCATTAAAGTCAATGGAGAAGAAAATTAAGTCATTTAAATTTCTATTTCTAGAATTGTGGAACTTGCAAGTATCCATACAAGAAATAGTCTATTATTTATTTTGGTGACTTGACTTGTGGCTCCTGCTCTTCCATCTCTCCCATAGAGTCTGTGCTGGGGCAGAACTGAGGAAGGGAAAGGTAGCACATAAATAAATAGTAGCTCTGGGGCCCAAACATTAATTCTTCTTACTGCAAAGTGCAGAAAAATGTAAATAACAGATCATGAGCTAAAAATCTGCAACTGTTTCTTCACTAAGAAGACTTCTGGAGTTTCACTCTTTCTTTCTTCATCCTTATTAGAATCGCCTTTTGGAGTGAGGAGGAATTCACTCAGAGGGGTCCCTTCATTGGAAATTGGGGATTGTTTGGTACCTAAATGGCTACTCAGGATTGGCAGGGCTCATGTTTAATGAGACAGATTAACTGACTTCTTCCTATTTCACTCAATATTTGTCAGTTATATCCCAATAAAGCTGGAAAAAATAACTAAGGTAAACACAGGGCAACTATTCTGTTACCTCTTGAAAATTGGAGCTCCCAGCTCATCTTTGTGACATCAATTGTGGTCTAACCTGCCTCTTGGATAGCAGATGTTCTTAGTCTAAGTTTCAGGGGATCCATACATCCCTTGAACTTGTGCATAAGCTTTTGTGGGTAGGTGCACATCTGCTTCTTTCCTGCGAGAGCACATGGCTTTTGTTGAATTTCCAAAGGAGTCTGTGGCCCCAGAGAGACTAACATCAGCTTCCTGTCTGCAGAAATTTGAACTAAGCTGTCATGTTTCATGTCTGTTTTGATTGCATTCCATTAATCCAGAACGACTGCTACATAAACTATTTTTTCAGTTCTCACATCCTCCTTGTTCCGGAGAGCATCTCTCCTTCCACCTCCCCTGTTTGTATTCTTCTCCTGACAAAGGCATGGATCAGTCAAGTCCCACTGCTTTGCGTCCTTGTTCGCATGTTCTGTGCTCTCCATGCAGAGAGCCCCTTTGGGCCTCTCCTATTTTTCTGGTGCCAAGGGAACGGCAAACTCAAGCTCCTCCTCTGGCAGCTGGAGGTGACTCCAAGAGACCTGTCATTGTGGCAAACTTCTTCTAAGAATGTGGGGAACGGGGAGAGGGAGGGGAGGGAGGGGAGAAGATGGGTGGAGGGAGGTTGATTGGTGGGATTACACCTGCAGTGCATCTTACAAGGGTACATGTGCAACTTAGTAAATGTAGAGTATAAATGTCTTAACACAATAACTAAGAAAATGCCAGGAAGGTTATGTTAACCAGTGTGATGAAAATGTGTCACACGGTCTATGAAACCAGTGTATGGTGCCCCATGATCACATTATCATACACAGCTATGATTTAATTAAAAAAAAAATTCTTTGTGATCCACACTCAGTAAAGTGAAGATAAGGGTATTTTCCTCACCTCTGTCCACCTCAGCATTCCACAGGAAGCAATGACATTGGCTTCCTGCAGCTGCCTGAATGCTTCTGCTGGCTAGTTTGCTCAAACTCCTGTCTGCCCTAAGTTCACTGTCTGTGTGAGGAAAAGGAAAATGGCCTCTTCTCTCTAGTTATCTACCCCTGTACCTTGCATCTGCTGCACAGAGCAACTAATGATGCCTGCTGCAGCCCCTCTGTTTCCAAATAGCTGCCTTGGGTATCAAAGAGTGGATGGTTCTTCTAGGGGAAGATAAGTGATCAGTAACAGCAATTAAAAGAAAAACTATTACAAGTAGTAGCTACCATACCTTGAGTGCTTACTATGTGCCAGGCACTATTGGGAGCTTTACACAAATCCTGTCCTGGAATCTCTCTACAACAACCTTATGAGGGGTGAAATGCTTTTACAGCTGGGACATGTGACTTTCATAGTTAACAAGCCCAAGAGCTGGGATTCTAACCCAAACTCGAAAATGAATGGTTCGAAAATGAATGGTTGTATTCTCTGCACTCATATTTATTGCCCTCTCAGTGAAACTAAAGTATGAATGTACTCCTAGAAATAAAATGGCCACCTCCCTATGTGGCTCAAATCAGTACCTAATGCTCCTCTGCTAACGGATTTGCTGCTGTCAGCCTCCACTTTCCCAGTTGATGCTGAAGTCTTATCTGTGGTTACTTTGTTCATTTCCATTTAAATTTGTTTTCCGGAGTCAATCCTGATAGTCACAAAGCTTCCCTCAACTACTAGATCTCAAGTGAGTGACTCATCCAAACACAATTATTATGCCATTGTATTTGCCCATCATAATTAGCTATCCATTTGAAACCTCCAAAATGCCTGTATCAGTAGCTAATAGCAATGGGAAAATAAATTAAGGCATATATGCCAGTGTGTATGTGTGGTCATTACCACCCTGTTATGTGCATCAGCTCTATTGTCCACTTCAGAGCTGTAATCGCAGACCAGCTTCCCTGTCTCCACCACACTCCAGTAGCTGCCTGGTCCTGCTGTTCAGCCAGTGTGTGCTTAGTGAATGCAAATTAATATTAATATCAATCAGTCTAAGCCAAATCAGCCTCTCCTAAGTAGTGAAGTGAATCTGCATAAAATCAAATGAGATAATGTATGTGAAAGTACTCTGAAAATTATAAAGCACTATACAAATCAAGATATTTTTATAATAAAATCATAATGTATTATAAAACCAAATAAGAATTTTTTTAATGGTCTGCTATTTGAGATTAGCTGCATCATTAGCATGTGCTCAATAAATATTTGTTCAATTGTATTGTTGAATTGAGATAATCAATTGAGAGTGGACTATACATGAAAACAAAGAGTTCCATGGAAGATTTAACTAGGTACAATAGGTTACAGAGCATATAAATGTGAAGTTAAATTAAAAAGAAGAAGGATGACTTCAAATACAAGAGAAAATTATTTATGTCTTCATTTAAAGAAAGAAGACTCTCCTGAAATCGCTTCTTTTTTAAGACCAGGTGATGATAGCTTACCCTGCAAAAATCTTTTGCAAGTTGCTATTCAATAAGATCTGCACTGCATTTAAATTTGAAGCAAACTGTGCCCAATTAAATAATTTTTCACTATCTAAGATGAAAAACATGTCAGCTCACGTTAAAATACTTTGGTTGTGTCAGTCTAGTTTGTGATGATGTTTTTTGATGTCTCATCAATTTTTTTTATGTCATCCTCTGTCATTTAGTAGTTTATAACTAATTTTGAAATGCATGTAAAGAAAATTCTGGTTTCTCCCAACACATACTATTTGTAACACTCTTAATTCTGATTTATTTAAATACAACTGATTGCTTTCACAGCTAAAATAGCATCGATGAGAAAAGTGTAAGCACATTAGTCATTAAAGCACACATTTCCTTTGTCATATGGTATTGTTTACCCACCTTTTAGAAGGGAAATTGAAGCTACCTGGGTAACTGACTGAAATTTGTCAGTGAGTAAACAGAACCTTGTGCCTGGCATTTGGAAAAGTTGAGTAGCTTGGTCTCTGGGTGAGTCTTAAGAATTTGATTTCATATATGAATTCTGAAAATTGTGTAGATCTTATCACTTGGAAGCTGTAAATGAAACCTGCTAACATTTGGAACATTTAAGTTAGGCTTACAGAAGTGAGCTAAGCAGCCTACTGGAAAATGGTAACAGAAATAGATGAAAATTGTAAAAGCCTTCCTGAGGCTTTATTTACTAAGCGGATAAACCGGTAGCTTACTAAATTTATGAACAAAGAAAATCCCAAGTACAATTTCGTGAGATTCTGGAAATACATTTTCTAAGAGCACTTTTAAGATGAATCTTGAAAAATAAGGATCAAGGGGGATAATATTATACTTTTTTAAGATTAAGAATGTGTTTTCTATAGATTCCTTTAATATCAATGTACAACTATTGTCAAACAGAAGAATTGACACTAAGCTAAGCTAAGTGATCTATTCTGTCCTAGAACAGCTAGATGATCGTATTAGTATATGAATATAACCAAAGACTTTAAAATAACTGTATGTTTCCAATGCTACCTTGCTTTAGACCATGGGTGCTCAAACTTTTCTTCTTTTTTTGCCTCACATTTGAAGAATAAGAATTATCGTGGACCACCCAGTGAATATACAAACACTAATGAAAGCTGGTAAGCAAAGAGAAGGTGTGAGTATGCTTTTTGTGATATCTGACACCACAGATAAGCAAAAGGATTATCTGCTTGTGGCCCGCAGGCCACAGCTTGGACACCCCTGGTTTAGACCATTTCCTTTTATGATGGAATATTTGAAGAACTAAAGTGACTCAGCCTTGGATTTTAGGCATATACAATATATGCCTAGATATAACCCAAAATCATTTAACTTCCATATTTATAATTTAATAGCAAATACGGTGTTGATTTTAAATTGGTTTCGTATCAAGTGACAGTGAAAAGAAATATGCAGAGTTTAAAAGCTTGCCTCCTGGCTGGGCCAAATAACTCACACCTATAATCTTAGCACTCTGGGAGGTGAAGGTTGGTGGATCACTTGAGCACAGGAGTTTGGGACCAGTCTTGGAAAGAGTGAGACCCTGTCTCTACTAAAATAGAAGAAAATATGTGGGCATGGTCTGTAGTTCCAGCTACTTGGGAAGCTGAGGCATGATCATTACTTGAGCCCAAGAGTTTTGAGGTTGCTGTAAACTAATCCCATGGCACTCTACCCAGGGTGACAGAGTAAGACTTTATCTCAAAAAAACTAAACTAAACTAAACTAAACAAAACTTGCCTACTTTCCTGATCCTCCCTAATTCTGACATTGTCTGGTATAAAAACAACATTTTACTTCTCTTTCCTATGACAGAATGTTGCTTCAACCTCAGTAAAGTATCAGAACTATGATCCAATCAGATGGCACTTCTGTTTCCTAAAGAACATTACCCTTAGTTTACATACTATAGGCCATAATATACATAACCCCGCAATGCAGAAAAGGCAAGCAGATCAGCCAGAAGCTGTCATAGAGCCCACGTCTAAGTCTGGTGGTCTCACTGTTGCTTGATAAGTGGGCGGAGACAACGTTCTATGTTATGTTTCCTCAAGCTTTTTTTTTAAAATGAGACAGAATCTCACTCTGTTGCCCAAGCTAGAGTGCCGTGGCATCAGCCTAGCTCACAGCATCCTCAAACACCTGGGTTCAAGTGATCCTCCTGCTTCAGCCTTACTGAGTAGCTGGGACTACAGCTGGCTGCCACAACAGCAGACTAACTTTTCTATTTTTGGTAGAGATGAGGCCTTTCTCTTGCTCAGCTCGTCTCAAACTCCTGAGCTCAGGGAATTCACATGCCTTGGCCTTCCAGAGTGCTGGGGCGTTACAGGCCTGAGCTACCACTCTAGCTTTGCAGCTTTGGTTTGGTTTTGTGTTTTTGCGGTGTTTTTTGTTTGATTGTTTTTTTTTTTGTTTGTTTGTTTGTTTGTTTGTTTGTTTTTGAGACAGGGTCTGACTTTGTCACCCAGGATGGAGTGTAGTGGAGACATCATAGCTCATTACAGCTTCAAATTTCTAGGCTCAAGCAATCCTCCTGCCTCAGCCTCAGAGTAGCTGGGACTGCAGATGTCTGCCACCATGCCCTGCTCATTTTTTAATTTTTTTT
Source organism: Loris lydekkerianus (assembly GCA_963574355.1). Taxonomy (NCBI): domain Eukaryota; kingdom Metazoa; phylum Chordata; class Mammalia; order Primates; family Lorisidae; genus Loris; species Loris lydekkerianus. The sequence goes on from CAUYPK010090526.1 coordinate 22,013, forward strand.
TTGGAGACTGGGTTTTAATATGTTCAGCTTCCCAAAGTGCTAGGATTAGAGGTTTGAGTCATCACATGGTTTTCATTACTCAAACCTGTTTCTCCTTAAAACACTCTCTTCTCCTGGCTTTGAGTATACACTCCTGCTTCTCTGCCTCTTTTTTCTGTTCCTGCTGCCAACTTGTGCATGGTTCTTGAGGTTCACTCATTAAACATCTGCTCACCTCTTTACTGTCTATTTCAAAGTTCTCGCCCACAGTTACAGTTTCACCTCTTTAAAGGAGACTCTTTTAAACTCTATTCCAGCACTGACTTCTGGTGTTAACTTCATCTCCCTGCCTTCAGATACCTAGTACACATTGCAACTCAAATGCCTACTCATTGCTTCTATTTTACTTGCCTACAATTAGACACATCTTTCCCCCCAGTCTACTCTTTTCCATCCAACCAGGGCTCAATTTCCCTGTTTCTATCAAGATGGACATCATTCTCCTACTTACCACTCATCAAGATTATGGATCTACACAATATCTTTAACTCAAACCCTTATGAAAGAACCTTATTATTTGTTAAAAACTTACTATATACAGGAAATTGTACATCACCTTATTCATTCAATCCTTACAACAATCCTATGAGGTAGGTATCATGATTATTTTACAGATGAAGACACTGAGTGAGGGTCAGGAAAACTAAGTTACTCCAATGATAAGTCCAACTTTGTCTGAAGCTAAAGCCCGAGCACTTACCTACTTGTGGTGGTCAAAACTGCACTGCTTATAAGGCAAGTGGTATAAATAAGTGAAGTAGAAGAAATTTAAGTAAAAATAACATCTGATTCTATGCATCTGACATCTGATTCTATGAAATCTATTCCTGCTGAGGAAATGGGATTGTTGGTCCTGTGGCATACTATTCAGCTCCAGCCATGACAGAAGCCAGTCTTGCCATGTCTTGCAATGTGTTAAGAGAAGATAGCTTTCCAGACATTCATAAACATTATCAAATTTTTAAGTATAGACAATATCATTTTTTTACCATCGTTTCATTTCCAACGTATTATTATAAAAAAAATTCAGACATATAAAGAAAAGTTGAAGGCCTAATTTTACATTGAACAATCATATGCCCATCACCTAGATCCTACCATTAGCATTTTACTATTATTGCTTTATCATATATATAACCTTCAATACATCTTCAAAGATGCATTTCAAAGTCAGTTGCAGACATCAAAATACTTCTCCCTAAATATTCTACATGTGTATCATTTAAGTGTTTGTTCACAGTATTTTGTTCTTATTATTGAGTTATATTTTGCACATAATAAAATGCACAAATATTAAGTATACCATTTGATGTATTTTGGCAAATGCTTATCAAGATATAAAATGTTTCCATTGGGTCCAGGTGTTGTGGGTCATACTTGTAATCTTAGCACTCTGGAATGCTGAGGCCAGTGGATTGCTTGAACTCAGGAGTTCAGAGACCAATCTGAGCATGACTGAGACCCATATCTACAAAAAGTAGAAAACACTAGCCAGACATAGTGGTGAGTGCCTGTAGTCCCTGCTAGTCAGGAGGCTAAACCTAAGAGACTTAGGTTGCTGTGAGCTATGATGACACCAGGGTAACAGAGTAAGACTGTCTAAAAAAAAAAAAAAAAAAAAAGCAACAACCTTTCCACTACTTCAAGAAGTTCCTTTGTACCCCTTCCCAGTCAAATCCTACCTCTCTTCATCCAAGGTAACCCCTGATCTGATGATTAGTTTTCACCATGACTTAGTTTTCATGTTCTAGATTTTAGAAATTTCACATGCAAAGAATCAGTGCACACTCTTCTGTGGTAGGCTTCTTTCACTCAACATAAAGCTATTCAGAGTCATCTATTGGACAATCTGTCACTTTTTTAATTATTGGGGAAATAAAGAATGAAAACTCACATTTGCAAGCCCTGGGATGTCAGGATGCAATCTCTGTGCTGTACTTGAATGCCTTCTTCTCCCTTCCTACCCAAATGCTACCAAATTCATGTTCCTTTGAAACATCTCTCTTTTCCGTTCTCACTGCTATCATTCTACCATCATTCTGTGATAATTGGGTCCAAGCAGAGCCTTTGACAAAGTCTCATTTGACATTCTAGAGAACAAGATCATGATTACAAGGGCTAGATGGTTGTTTAGTTAGCTACATCTACCACTTGGGTGACTATAGCCAGAGTTGTAGGTTATTAGTTAGCTACATCTACCACTTGGGTGACTATAGCCAGAGTTGTAGGTTATTGGATTGGTGCCAACCTGGAGGGGGGTCTCTATGAGAGTACCATAGACCTCATCTTCATCTTGCACTATTCTTTCTACTTTTTTCAAGACTTAGATGAAAATAGTTATGCTTATCAAATTTGTAAATGAGACAAATTATGAGAGTAAATATAATAGATGACAAAATTAAGTTTCAAAATCTTGCTATGCTATAAAGGTAGGTCAAAAACCAAGAAAATGAGATTTAACAAAGATGGAAAGAACAGAATTTAAGTATTAAAAAAGTCAATTGCCAAAGTACATCATGACCAATATTTGTCCTGACAGCACTCCAAGTGAAAAATATCTCGAGTACAGTATGAGTCACCAGTATTTTGATAAGAGCAAAAACAAATAGACCAAAGGAAAACTAATAACATAATCACAGCCTACATTAATAGAAGTGTAAAGGAAATGGCTGTAATTTAATACCGTCATTGCAGGTATGGGTCTTAGAGTCAGAAAATACTGTTTTTGCTACATTACATTAAATATATCTATTAGACCTTCAACTGGGGATGCAGAGTAGGTGGTTGGTTATAGGAAATGGGCAGGCTAGAGATAAAAATTTAGGACTGGCCATACATGGTATTTATAACCATGGGACTAGATGAAATCAGAAAGACAGTAAGTATAGACAAACCAGAGAAGAGGTCTGTATTAGTCTGGGGCTGCTGTAGTAAAATGCCGCAGACTAGGGAACTTGAACAACAGAAATTTATTTTCTCACAGTTCTGGAGGGTGAAAGTCCAAGATCAAGGTGTTGACATGGTTTGTTTCTTCTGATATCCCTCTCCTTAATGTGCAGATGAGTTAATTGTTTGCAATATTTTCTTCTTGTTATCAAGGTATATTTTGCAGATAATAAAATGCACAAACATCAGGTGTACCATTTTATGTATTTGGACAAATGCATATCAAGGTATAAAATGTTTCCATTGCCTAAGAAAGTTTCTTTGTGCCCTCTCCAAGCCAAACCCTACCTCTCTCCTTAGAGCCCTTCTTGCTGTGTCCCCATATGGTCTTTCCTTCGTTTATGTGACCCGTGTGTCTGAGTGCCTACATTTCTCCTTATAAGGACACCAGTCAGATTGGATTAAAGCCCACCCCAAAGACCTCATTTTAACTAAATCACTTCTTTAACAGTTCTATTTCCAAATATAGTCACATTCTGTGGTATTCGGAGTCAGGACTTCAATTTATGAATTTGCAAGAAAACAATTCAGCCCATCGTAAAGCCCAGGAATTGAGCCTTGATTCTTCCACATTTAGAGGTCAGGCAAAGAGGAAAGAAGAGTCAGCAAAAAGAACAGTAGAGAAGTGGTCAAAGAAGAGAAAAAAAACCCAGGAGAACATGAATTTTTCAAGGCCTAAAGAAGAAAGAAGTTTCAGGAGGGAGGACTAATTAACCATGCCAAATACTGCTGAGAGATGAAGAAAGCTAAGAACTGAGAGTGACTTGGCAAAACTAGAGGTCATTGATAGCCTTGATAATAGCCATTTCAGTGAATTGTGAAACTGGGAGCCTCAGAGGAAAGAAAGGATGGTAACGAAGTGAAGATGGCACCTAAAGACAACTATTTTGAAAAGTTAGTCTATGAATAGGAAGAAATTGATGAGAAGCAAGAATAGGAAAATTGCAGGAGCAAAGCCCTTAAAAGGTGAGATGGGATAGGATCTAGTCTTTGGTTTGGGGTAAAAAAAAAAGAGTATATTGACTATTACAACAAGAAGGAAGACAGAGTAGGTACATCTGGGTTGGTAGAACTGATGTTGAAAGGAAGAAATAGTTCTGCTCTGATGGCTGATCTTACCTTATCTGTATCTCTTTCCCTGATGTACCTCTTGCCTCATACTTTCCCTATGTAACAAAATCCTCTCCACCCATCCAGACTTAGCCTCTTTGAGTTGGAAAGAGCACTACACATGGAACCAGAAAACTGCAGTCAAGTTCCAGGTTTTCTAACTATGAGTTGCATGACTTCAAATAAGTCACCTCCTCTGCAACCATTTTCTCACCCACACACTTGGAGCAAAAATCTATCTGCATACAATACATTGCATCTACATTATTTAAATGCAAACATGAAAATAAATGTATTCTAGTAAAGCCTACCTTTTCTAAGCAGCGTCAGTGACTACTTCAGTCTTTTTGGAAGCCCTTTGGGTCTTTACAACTCATCTGCTATCTGACAACTATTACCCAGTTGTTCTCAACTGTACTCTTGTTGATTTGAGCACCAGATTATACATTTCTGAAGAGCAGGAACTGAGTTTTCTATGTGTTATATTGAGGGGGTGGACAGGAAGAAGGAGGGGCTAATATGTTGAGCGTCTGCTTCTTGCCAAGAGGTTGAGGTCTTACTGCATTATACATTACCTAATTTGATTCTTACAACAATCTGAAGAAATGCAGATTCTACAAATGAAGAAATGGAGGTCCAGAAAAGTTAAGCAGCTTGCCCCAGGTGACACAGCATATAAGTGGTAGAGCCATAATTTGGATTCCTACTTCCAAACTCTGACCATGCACTCACTCTTCACTACTACATTCCTCCACACTCTGATACCAGGCAATTCTGGCTGTGTTTGGATTTCTTGCCGAGTCTTTAATTATTGAGAGGAAATGACATTTTCATTAGCCCATGTTTTTGCAGTTATAATGTCAAACAAACAGCTTCTGCTTTTCTCACTGAAATTTATGATAGTACTGGTTCTTATTCAACTCCCTGAAAATTGGTTAGATTGCTACCAATGAACCTATTTTTATTGCATTTTCTTTTCTTGTACCATCATCATAAAGAAATCAGAAATGATGATGAATCCTAAACTATTGACACTCAAAAGGATCTCAGAGATCATCTATCCCAGTCCCTTCCTTTTGTAGTCGAGGGAATTGGGGCCCAGAGAGGACAGTTGACCTGCTGAAGGGCACACAGTAGAAAGTGGCAGATCCAGAAAAGGTTCTTCTCCCCCAGTCAGGCTCGCTTTCCTTCTGTCTATTTACACAATTTTACAAGCCAGCCCTTTACCCCTAAAGCAGCAGCCCTAGGGTCCTGGGGGATTTTCTCAGGTTTTGCATGAAGTTTAAAGAGCAAAACCTCAAAACATCCCTTGCTGAGTGAATGACTGAAGAGGCTGGGGGGAAAGGAGTGACAGGAAGACCAGGCATGTCCATGCTTCTGGTATTTATTTATTTGGTTTTGTTTTTTAAGAATTATCTGATTACTTCTAAGCAGTGAAATTCAAGGTATTAATGTATGAACTCTTCGGAAGCAAGGTAACCTTTACTGGTTTTAAGGTTTTATTGGATGACCTTTTCTTCTCAAAACAGCCCTGAAAATAGGCAGTTGTCAGTAGATTTTAAGCTTATTTTAAATCCAGCTCTCCTCCCTGGCTCCTTAGAATATCTGAACAACTCCCCAGATCAATTGCCTTGCTTTCAAGTTTATAAATGACATTCAGGAAATGTCTTCATGGAAGACTGAACCAAAGGGACATCTAGGTGAAAAATGGGTGGTGCCAGAGGGCTCAGTTGCTGTTTCCATCTGTCTCAGGAGATGAGCTTCTCTCTGAACGCTTTCTGCCCTTGGGTGAAGACAGATTAACATTGGTTGCAAGAGGCTTCCTTTCTTGGTTAGAGTTTCCTACGGCCTTGCCAGCCATATAGCTGGGGGCGGGTGGGTGGTGGTGGTGGAGGAGGAGCACTTCTATTAATATATCACTGTGGACTGGCAAAAGGCACACAACAGCTTTTCCAATGCCATATTCTGACATTAATAATTTCAAACATTATTTTTGAAATCAAAAGATTTCATGGCTGCAGCCAAGGTCAGCACACTCAGATCTGCTTGGACTTACAAATGCTCAACATGTGGGGGAGGAAATCAACACCAAAAACAGCAAATAAAATATACTTGTAAACTTTTTATTTCACTCAATGAGCCTCAGAAAAGAGCACGTAGGTCCTTCATGTCCTTTGACATTTTCATTTTCCTTAAGTTCTTCTAGAAAACAACCTTTGTAATCTGAGGCCAGATTACCAGTCAGCTACTGATTCAGCAAACAATTATCACATACCTGCCCTGTGCTGTGATATGATTTTGGCACCAAGAGACTGTAAAGCAGAGATCAGGGGACATATAGGAAGGTAAATCTGAAACAGCGCATAACCATTAGACACTGAATCTGAAAATCAGTTCATTGATTATCATTTATGATCTGCACCAACCTTGGAAAGATCCAGCAAACCAGTGCTGCTTTCAGGTTTATATAAAACATGTGTTCACACCCATTCCAAAGAGCCTTACTCTGCCTTACTTAAATATCAACCAACATCTAAGCATCAAGAACAGCAACCAAAGTGCATTTTCTTATTTTTAAAAGGTATTTTTCTGGGCTTATTGAAAATTGTTTCAGAACTCTGCTTAGCTTTTCCCTATTAATGGATGTACCACATAACCAGTGCCTACATCAGCCAGTGAACTTAAGTCTACTGAATCATTTTCCGTGTGAAGATGGCTATTTTGTGTCCCACTATCGATCTGCTTCCATTTGGCTAAGTATGCCCATTATGTAACACCATACCAGAAAGGGCTATTTTAAGGGACAAAAGATTTCTCTTTTCCTTTTTTTCTTTTAGTTTTTAATGAATAAGCTTTTCAAAATAAAACCAAGATGAGCTCCAGCTCAGCTTTTGTTTTCAGGTCTTGTCTTGTTGAAGAAAGAACATTGACTCAACTGCCTATAACATACTCTATTTCCCTAAAAAGGTTAGAAGATGGACATCATAAAAAAGGGAATTGGATTGGGAGTCCAGGAGGTTATAACCTTGACTCTGACAATAAGTAGCTGTGCAACTTGAAAAACACGGTTCATCATCTCTGGGTCTCAGTTTCTTCTTCTTTAGAATTAGGGAAATAGAAAAGCACAGAAGTTAAGAGACAGCCCTTCCACTTATTGGTTGTGTAACTTTGGGAAAGTCACTTAACCACTCTGGGCCTCAGTTTCTTCTGAAAAATATCTCATATAAAAATATCTCATATGAGTATCTACCTCATAGCATTTTATGAGGATAAAGTGAGAAATTACTTGTGTATGGTTAGTAGAGTGACTAGCACGTAGTGATGAAGAAATACAAACAATTCTTAGTGTTTGGGGATTAAAGAAAATCATGATGCCCCATTCTGACTCTACGTTTCTGTGAACCCTTAAGATCAGTAAGTATCTTAGTATAATTTCAAGCCAAAAATTTTCACTTTGACTATTATTAGATTTATTAACTACTCAGATCATGTTAAACAATTGTTACAAGTTGATTGACAAGAAAGGTCATCTGTAGTAACCCCTTTTCTTTATTTCATAGAATTGCTTCTGAAAAAAAACGCTTCTTTCTAAAACTCAAAGAATAAAGAAGCAAATATTTGATACTTTATGTCTACAGAAGAAGTACCAGAAGACAGAGACCACTGATTCTCACATCAGCTTGTGCTTTAGCCCACGTGAAAGAAAAGTGTAAAGGATTTACTGCATTTGTCAGGAATCCAAGGACTGTCCTTTTAATCTTTGTAAATGTAAGATTGTAGGAATTCGCTTTGAACTGTGGCTATGTTTTATCAGGATTCAGTGAGCAAAATGTGGTTTGGGGGACATTCATCTTCTTATATGTGTGGCAGAAGAGACTAAGGAAAACCTATGGAACTTTCTAGAATAAAAACCATCAAAATCCTCAGCATAAACCCATTATTTTCTTAAAATGCTAAGCCTCTGTGTGTGTGTGTGTGTGTGTTGTATACTGAATGCAGGCTAGCATTTCCTTTATATACCCTTAATAGTAAATATACAAATAATATAAAATTAAGCTGTGATAATTAGTTTTTAATCCCATCAACTAATTTAAAGTGCTTTATGGAGTATATAAGACAGTAACCATAGTCTTCCTTTGCATGAAATTTTTATGTCTTTTGCTCGTCAACAAAACTGAAGCCAAAATGGCCATGTGAGATTATACAAGAGCTTTACATGAAAAGATGGGATCTGAGACCGGTGCTTGGAAATTTCATTTTGCCCACTTAGGTGGGTATTATTTAATCTGTGTCTCCTAAAAGAGCAAGCTGTGTGATAATTGCCTTTTCATCTGTTGATGAAGAGCCTCTTGCTTATGTTAACGCTCCTTAAGACAGGAGGGCTAGATCCAGTTTAGTTACAGATGATTCTTGGCTTTCACCTGACCTTGGTAGCATTATCACATCATTTACCAGTACATTCTGGCAAAACTGACTATAGCAATTATTTTGTATGTCCATGTGTGGAGGTGTGAGGTAAGGTTGTCATCTTTAGACTGAATATGCATGTAATAGCATTGCTAAAAGCTTTGCCTCTTATTCCCATCTACATCGTCTGTTATATACACTGAGCTAGTGACAGCACAGGAGGCAATTGTCAGCCTGCCAGGAAAGTCCAATATGTGCATTAAGATAATGCTGTCCTCATCTTGTAGCACCAGTTTATTTATTCTTTCTCTTGTGAAACATTTTTTCTTGCTAGCTGGTAAACCCATATTCACAATATTGATCTTATAATAGGGGCAGATCACGGTCTTAATATAAAATAAAAAACTGAAACTCCTTTTAAGGGCAATAAAACCTCCAGAAAGGGAAATTAGTGGTAAGAATGATGGGGAAGATGAACTAGTATGACAGTGGCTTCTCAACCTAATAGTGTGCCCATGCAATAAGTAGTAACCTCTCATCACGTGATCACATCATGTTCAAATACAGATATTGCATTTTAAGACTACTACATTTTAGATGGGAAAATGTACCAAGAAGGTGACCAGGATGAGGCAAGATCTAGCAATCAGGACACACAAGAACAAATTGAAGTAAATGTATGTTTTGTCTGGAGAAAAGATGACTAAGCTAAACCATGCTGACTCCTACAAGGTTTGAAATGGAAAAGGGAGTAAACTGTTTTGTATCACTCCAAAGGAAATATCTAGAACAAATACACAGAAATTACTAAAAAAAAAAAAAGCACATTTCAGATCAACAGGAAAGATAAATGAAACTCTATAAAAATAAAAACTATCCAACAATAAAATGCATTTAGGAAGCAGAGACACCTTCTTGGAGATGTTAAAGCTGTCTGAGCCTCTGGTAGGGATGCTGTAGAGAAAATGCTTGCATCCTCTGGTAGGGCAATCCTAAAGTTATCCCTATAATGCTCTATTTTTTTTTCTGTGACACTGATCAAATAAAATCCTATGCTTCCATTTACACATCCAATGAAGCATCCATTCACTAATTAATTCAATAAACACTTACTGAGTGGCTACTATGTGCCAGGCACTGTGTTAAGCAAAAGAATATAAGAAACAGAAATGTAGGATACAGAAACGTATACAGATAGTTATAATATAGGCTGTTGCATGCAGAAACAGACATGTACAAACAATAGACTCATGGAGATGTTATGGGAAGTGCAATCCAAGAAGCCTTGATAGTGGAGAAGGTAAAGCCTGTGTAAAATCCAAAGGCATTGATTGGAGTTTGTTGGAAAGATAAATTAAGAAAGTAGGAAGGCCATTGTAAATGAGAGGAACAATATGTTCAAAGACATAGAGATACGACCTTGTCCGGCAAGTTGGTAAAATTGTAAGTAATTCACCATTGCTAAAGCATGAAGTTTATCAGGAAAGGTGGAAAGAAGATGGATGAGGTAGGAAGTATGGAAATGAGAAAAGACACAAGGGTTCTATAACTCCAAGGATCCTACATCTTTATAGAAGTTGGGAAGCTGGGCACTAATATAACTTCCTTCTATGCACTTTTTTTTTTTCAAAACAGAGTCTCACTGGGTCAGCCTGGGTAGAGTGCTGTGGCATCCTAGCTCACAACCACCTCAAACTCTTGGGCTCACGTGATCCTTTTGCCTCAGCCTCCTGAGTAGCTGGGACTATAGGCACCTGCCACAACACCCAGCTGTTTTTTGAGAAATGGTCTCACTCCGGTTCAGGCTAGTCTTGAACTCCTGAGATCAGGCAATTCACCCGCCTCAGCCTCCCAGAATGCATCTTCCTTCTATGCTTGCTCTTGGTTTTCCCTATGCAATTCTTATATCCAAGTTGGAAGCCAGTCATGGCAAAATAAAATGAAAATAGAGGTCAGCTATTTTCTGCTGCCATAAAGTCAGCTTGATTTCTAGAATCACATTGCCTTGTTTCTCTGTGTATGTTACCCTTTTGACCCAAATGTAACAACAACAACAACAACAACAACAAAATGTTTTTTCATTCACTTCCATTTGAACAATATTATGTAAGTTTTCTAAGTTATTTTAAATGTTTGTGTATAGGAAATGAAATAATATCTGTAACTATTCCCTCATGGAAGGCTTATCTCCCATGATATGATATATTGTTTATAGGTTAAAAGCAAATGGAATCATCTTAACAGCACTAAAATAAAGCCCTTCAATATTTTAGCATGTTTTGTTATGATTTTTAAAGAAAGGCTCTTATCCCTTTAGAGTAATACGATTCAAATGACTTTAATTTTTGTAAAACCCTCATAATTGGCCCTATTAATTACTGGTTGGCCAGATTTGGGGAGAACTCAGACTTACAGCAGTTTTATAACCTGCCATGTTATTACTTTCAAGTATTGTACTTGAGAATCCTGTAAGTGCTTTAAAAAATCATACATTCTTGTTCGAATGCAAATGCTGCTGTGACAACAGTTCTTGAAAATAATCAGTCTGTGTTGGGTTTTTAATATTCATTTTTATTAACTTTATTCTGAATGCACATGAGGTGTTCTGGATCAGAGAGAGATTATTGTAATTTAGTTAAAAAGCAAATAATGAGTTTGGTTCCCAATACCCTGATTCTCACCCCACGGCAACACAATGAAAGCCAGTCCAAATCTCCTATACATACAAAGTCAGTATTAAAAATGAGGAACAGAGAAAAACAACTTTTTTTCCTACTATATATACAGGACAAAGAGGCATCTGCCTCCTACTTCTCTCCAAGAAGAAACAGTGAAACCTTTGCTCTTTGAAGACAAAATGTAAAGGATACTGAGTTCTTACTAACTGTTTTGACTATAAATACATCTTTCCAAGGGCCAGATAACTCTTCCACATTTATGACCTAAAATGTCTTAAAGGTCTCTGTCCTCATTTGTCCTTGTAAGCATATAATTCCAGAGTCAGACAGATCTCTCTGGAGTTCTATCAGTAATTATATGTTTGTAAATTATCTTACCAAGGCTGGGTCTTAGTTCAAGATCCCAAGTCTCCAGTAGAATTTATTTAACAAAACCTACCTTTGCACTCTGGGAGGCCAAGGTGGGTGGATTTCCTGAGCTCATAAGTTTGAGACCACCCTGAGCCAGAGCAAGACCTTGTCTCTAAAAATATAGCCAGGCATTGTGGTGAGCACCAGTCGTCCCAGCTATTTGGGAAGCAGAGGCAAGAGAATTGCTTGAGCCCAAAAGTTTGAGGTTGCTGTGAGCTATGATGCCATGGCACTCTACCAAGGACAATAAAGTGAAACTCTGTCTCAAAAAAAAAGAAAGAAAGAAAGAAAGAAAGAAAGAGAAAAAAGATTAAAAAAAACTAATCTCTGTGAATACACAAAAATGCAGGGTGCCCCAAAAGTCACCACTGAAATTGCCATACATAAAGAGAGTAGAAAATTTTGCAAAATTTTTATAAAATATTTACAAAATATTCCCTATGTGTTGGCCACCTCTTTGTAAAATTTCATAGTGAATATTTGTACATAAAGCTGCAGTTAGATATAATTTCCCATTTTCCCCATGTGTGGTGTGGTGACTTTAGGGGCAACTTTTGGGACACCTTGTATTTTCTTTATACCCCAAAGTCAGCCTACCCTATCAAAGAGGTTAACATTTCTTTGTGTTAAGAAAGCATGCTTCATTAGCAAATCTTTTCCCCTATCCACAATAAAATAATAAACTTCACCTAGTATATTCTCATCATACTAAATTTTAGTATAATTCATTCAATAAATTCAACCAATATTGACTAGATGCCTACTGTGTGCCAGTGCCCTGTTCTAATGAGGTAATTCACTACAGATAGACTTCTCCCAAAGTTGGCATTTTACTGTTGCTTATATACCTTTCTCTTCAATTTAAATAATTTTTCTTAAATCAATTCTTGTTTTAGTTGATATTTTGAAAGTTCTAACTGACTGTGGTAATAAAAAAAAAATGCATACTGAAAAATTCTGAGCAAGATTTGGAACATCGTTCTTTGAGGACGATTAAATTCAATCATTTTTTCCTTTGTACTTTACCATCCATCCTTATCACATAATCCTAACTGCTAATCTTTGAGGTCTTCACATATCTTCCTTCACTAAACTCAAGCACATTAATTTGCATGATAGACTAACTCAAATAACTTCTCAACTTTAAGCCAAAGAAAATTTTCTTTAAAAATTTTCTAGCACTTTTGTTTGCCAAATTTTAAAGGCCATTTTTATGACTATCCATTGTAGCTTAAAAGTATAAGTTTTTCACAACCTACTTTACTCTTAATAAAATAAAATCAGAGAATTTAAATTGATAGTTATCATAGGTAGTCAAAATGAAATCAATCTTTTACTAATTAATATTTATGGGCCATTTCTTAAGATCACCTTAGAAAAGATAGTAGTTTATTGAACAAAACTGAAAACTACACACAAAAAATAGTTGAACAGAGTTAAAGGACTCAAGTTTGAATTTTTTTTTTTTTTCAAGTTTGAATTCTAAGAACAGCAAAACATAATCAATTATTTCTCCTAAAGCATTGAATTTACTACAAAGAGAGGTTGAAGCAATTAGAAATTAATTATAATGTAGTTTTTTTACTACCTTCTAGTTAAGAAAACACAGTGGGAATCTAACATGAATTTTTAATGTTTTGCACATTTAATGAGTCAATTTCTACCTTTCCATTGTGATTCAGAACAAGGAAATAAGATATGCCAAAAAGTAAACTATAATAGCATGTGTATTTTTTTTTTCTATGAAAGAATGACTATGAGTTTGAAGACTGCAGAGTCAGATTGTGTACTCGTGACTGAGTGTTGAAGACAAGACTTACCACACACGCAGTCCTTTGTCAAGACTGGGAGACTTGTTCTAGGAATTAAGGTAATCTCTAGCTCTTTAATCTTTCATATCCAATCATTAGCTGATCACTACCCAAGCAGTGACTTCAGTGACCATACACAACAAAGAATAGTGAGTCTACAGAACTCACTCAGAAATCTAGTTTGTAACTGACTGCTCAGAACAAACATCAGGAACATCAGCATAGTAGGACTAGCTCCCCCAATCCCAATTGCCCATGGGACAATGCAGTGGGCCCAGATGGTGGCTACCTGTGTAATTAGTGGCGCAATAGCTGAGGAACCCAGAGTTCAAAGGTCTGTACCTTGATAGCAAGAAATAAACAAATAAGTCTCCCAACCCCACAGGGTGGTAGTCCCATGATAGCGACATTATGGTTACCTTGACCTACTTAATTGCCTACCTGACTATATACAGAAATTGATTAGGGTCAGGGGACAGTTAGGCCTTGAAGAATGTCACTTTCAGCAAGGACGTACAGTATGGACCGAGCCCATAGCAGATTACCATTTCCAACAAATTGGAATTCACCTTATCTGTTGAGTGTTCATAAATCATATAAATTTTGGTTATCAAAAATCTCTTTTGGTTTTTATTCTTTCCAGAATTAAAAATTCTAATCTTGAAAGTTTGTCACCCTAGCACCCCAAACTCCACATCAAATTATCTTAGTCATCCTAGTCATTTTAGTTCTCTCCTTGGGATTTTGTTCCAATTTTTATTTCTTTTTCTTTTTTTGTGAATAATGACTTATTTGTTCTCAAAATTCCACCTCTAGATGCACCATGTGGTGGCTCACGCCTGTAATCCCAGCACTCTGGGAGGACAAGGTGGGAAGACTGCTTGAGCTCAGGAGTTTGAGACCAGCCTGAGCAAGAGCAAGACTCCATCTCTACTAAAAATAGAAGAGCTAGCCAGGCATTGTGAAGGGCACATATTGGTTCATCTACTCATGAGGCTGAGGCAATGGGATCACTTGAGCCCAAGAGTTTGAGACTCTGTCTCAAAAACCAAAAACAAAATAGATGCATGATAGTTTGGAGCAGGAGTAGGCAAACATTTTCTCTAAAAGACCTGATGGTAAATATTTTAGACTTTGCAGGTTATATGGTTTCTGTTACAGCTGTCCACATCTGCCACTGCTGCATGAAAGCAGCCATAGACAACAGTACATAAATGAATGAGTGTGGCTGTTCCAATAAATTTTTATTTACAAAAGCAGATTGTAGGCTAGAGTTAGCCCATGAACCACAGTTTGCTTACTCTGGCTTAGAACAACAGTAAGATGTATTCTGTTTGTTACAAGAAAGATATTATAGACTAATGTGCCTCATAAACATAGAGGCAAATATTCCTTACAATACTAGTAACTCAATCCAGCAACACGTAAAAAAGATTATATACCATGACTAAGCAGGGTTCACCCCAGAAATTCAATGTTAATTTAACATTCAAACCAATTAATATAATTTACCATATGAATAGAATAAAGAAAAATGTATCATCTCAATTGTTACAGAAAATAATGAAAAAATTGTGTCTGATAAAAAAAGAAAATGCATTTGACAAAGTTCAATATTCATTAATGACAAAAATACTCAGCAAACCCAAAATAGAAGGGAACATAGTCATCTAATAAAAGTCCTTCATGTAAAATCTACAGTAAACATACTTACTGGTAAAGAGACTAAATTTTTCTTGTAAGATCAAGATAAACATGGCAATCCTTGCTCCTGATCCCACCACCTATATAGACATCTTAGTCATTGCAAAGCAGGAAAAAGAAATAGAAGATATGCAAATTAAAAGTGAAGAAGTAAAATTGACTGTATTGGCATGTGAAGTGGATATCTACATTTAAAAAAATTCTAAAGTATCAACAAAAATATGACTAGCACTAATTAGGGAATTTATAAAGATAATTGAACAGGAAGACAACATGTAAATAATTGCATTTCAATATTCTAGCAATAAAAGATTGGGAATGGAATGTTTTTTAAAAGACCAATTTATGATAATATCCAAAAACAGAACATGCTTAGGAATACATTTAACAAAATAGGAGCAAGACCTGTATGTTGAAAACTATAAAACATTCTCAAAGGAAATTGAAGAAAACCTATATAAAGTGAGCAAATTATCCCTGAATTACAAGCCACCAAATTGCTATGACATCAATTCTCTTAAAATTAATTTATAGACTCAGTACAATCCTTAATCAAAATTCAAAGCATGTTCTTTTCTTGAAATTGGCAAACTGAATCTGTATTATTGTTACCAGACCAAGAGGGTCCAGCCTCCTGTCACTGTCAACCAGTATGCAGAGACAGGGATAGGTCCAGCAATCTTTATTAGCAGAAAGGCCAGTAATTCTGGAGAACAGTGAGAGTAGCCTCTCCAAGACTGTTCTGTTCTTCCACTTCCAAAACCACAGTTTTATACATAAAAATTGAAAGCAAGAGCTATATTAACCCTTACCTTAAACAACAGTAATAACATTAACTTAAGCAGCAGTAATCACAATAATCCATGACACCAAATAAACAGTCATTGACATAACCCATACAATAACATTCCAATTCAAAAGTTAATCTCTTAATCAATTGCCCTGAACTACTCAAATATATACCTTCAGGTGAAAGCTTAATTTACATAACAACAAGAATAGGAGACATGAGGTAAAGATCATTTAGGTCCTAAACCTACCAGACCGGCTGCGTAGCATTAGCCCTAGCCTGTCTGACTCCATCTTATTCTCACTACATGCACTCTTAATATCTGTGGAAATAAAAATAACTATAAAGGCCAAAGAAATTTTAAAATTAAGCAGACAAAGTAAAAGTTGGAGGACTTTATCTGATTTCAAAATTTACTATAAAGCTACATTAATCAAGAACAGGCATATACCAATAAAGAAGTCAAGAAATGAGCCAATACATACATAATGGTCAGTTGATTGTCAACAAAACTGCCTTGGAAATTCAATTTTAAAAAAGAGTATTTTCAACAAATGATGCTGGAACTACTAGACATCCATATGTGGAAAGAATCAACACCAACCTTTATTTCACACTATATACAAAGTGTATATAGCATAAAATGTATCAGATATCTAAATGTAGAAGCTAAAAGTACAAAACTTCTATTGATAGAAGAAAACAAAGGGGAAAAGTGTGGCCTTAAATTAAAGAAATAATTCTTATATAGGATACAAAATGTATAGACCATTAAAAAAAAGATTAATAAAATGAACTTTAGAAAAATTAAAACCTTCTCTTTGAAAGGCACAATTAAGAGAATAAAAAGGAGGCTGGGCACAGTGGCTGATGCCTATTATCCTAGCATTTTGGGAGGCTGAGGTGGGTGAGCTTGCATGAGCTCACAAGTTCAAGACCAGCCTGAGCAAGAGTGAGACCCTGTCCCTAAAAATAGTTTGGCACTGTAGAAAGTGCCTATAGTCCCAGTTACTCAGGAGGCTGAGGCCCGGGGATTGCTTTGGCCCAAGAATTTGAGGTTGCTGTGAGCAATGATGCCACATTACTCTACCTGGGACAACAGAATGAGACCCTATTCCCCCCCCCCCCCCAACAATCAAATGACAACGGTCACAAAAACAAACAAACAGGAAAGGCAAGCCATAGACTGGAAGAAAATATTAGGACTATATAAATATACATAGGATTTGTGTCAAGAATATATAAAGAAGTCTTATAGTTCAATAGATTTAGTATTATAGAAATATTATAATTCATTACACAAATACTTCACCCCACCACCAAATGTCAAAATGCATGGATAAAAACTCAAGAAAAGGAGATATTGGAATGGCCAATTACCACATGCAATAATGCTCATAGAAAAGCAAATTAAAACCACACTGAAATACTACTACACAACTAGCTAGAATGAGAAAAATGTAAGGATTGACCATCTAAAGTACTGGTGAGGAAGTGGAATAAATAAAACTTTCATGCACTGGTGTGGGAATCTAAAATAGTACAACCACTTTGGAAAACTCCTCAGTAGTTTCTTATAAAATTAAACGTTTGCTTACCACATAATCCAGAAATCCTATTCCAAGGTATTTATCCAAGAGAAACTAAAACTTATGTCCATACAAAGACTCCTACACAAATGTAAATAGCATCTTTTTATTTATAGTAGTCAGTGTAGTACTAATAAACTGGCTCCCCAGGAAAGAAAAGCTCTGATTTGCCAGTTTCCTTTGTGTAAATACTCCCAGAATGCTTGATTTCAAGCTATCAACCTGACATGAGACGTGGAGTTGAGGAGCAATATACACAATCAGCTCCTATGGGCCAGTCAAACCAGTGTTGGGAAACTACTAATGTATCACTTAAAACTGGAAATAACTCAACAGGTGAATGGAAAAACACACTGTAGTATATTTAGCGCAATGAAGTACTATTCAGTGATGAAAAGAAATAAGCTACTGATGCATGCTACGGCATGTATGAATCTTGAAGACACTATGTGGAATAGAAGAAGCCAAACACAAAAAGTACATACTTTAGGGTTCCATTTATATAAAATTCTAATAAAGTGCACTACTAAAACTAAGTGGAGTTAGCTGGGGGTGTAGGTGATTTTTGATAATTATTTGGGTCACTCTATTAATCAAAACTCAGCAAACTGTATTCTTTAAAAATGAGTGAAGTTTATTTATGTACATTATACCTCAATAAAGTTCTTTTTTAAAAAACTTATTTTCTAGCTTTTGCATGCTGAGCAGTGTCAACAGAAAAGAAGCCACACTCTCTGAAATAATTTAAAGAGGTTTATTCTGAGACAAATTGGAGGACCATGACCCAGAGTCAAACCCAAGAAGCCTTGAGCAAGTAGACCCATGGTGGTGAGGTTACCATTTGGTTTTATATTAATACATTTCAAGGGAGACAGGAATTACAGGCAAATTTATAAATTAATATGTGGAAGCATACATTGGTTTGGCCCAAAAAGGTAGGATGTCTCAAAGTGGAAACTTATAGGTCACAGTTAGGTTTAAAGATTCTTTAGTTGTCAATTGGTAGAAAGAGTTAGGCTTTGTCTAATAGAGGAGGAATCATCAGAAAGGAAATGCATGAGTTAAGACAAGGATCTGCTAATCAGACAAACTATTAGGTCATTTCAAAAGTTTTTATGAGTCTACTTTAAACTGTAATATCTCAGTGAATATTTATTCAATTTAATCAAAATAAGCGCCATTGAATCAGTGCACTTTTGCCAACGTAACACAAGTCGATTAATTCCATCGGCATAAAAATTGGGTGCTCGGGATTCGATGAAGTCAACGAAGGCTGTTTTTGCTAGGTCCTGATTGGCAAAGGTTCTACCGGTGAGAAGTTATCAAAGTGCTTGAAAAGATGGTAGTCGGTTGGCGAGAGGTCTGGGGAGTATGGTGGTGGGGCTCAATTCCTTTAATTTTCGGACGGTGATTTGTGAGACGTGCGGCCGGGTGTTGTCGTGGAGCAGGATTGGACCTCTTCTGTTGACCAGTGCTGGCTGCTGCTGATGCAATTTTTGGTACATTTTGTCGATTTCCTCACAATAGGACTCTGCTGTGATGTTTTTGCCTGTTTGCAGAAAGTTATAGTGAATCACATGAGCCACTGACCACCATACAGTAACCATGATCTTTTTTTGGTGGGGTTTCACCTTTGGGAAGTGCCTGGGTGGCTCATCGGTGTCTAACCACTGTCCTGAACATTTCCTATTATTGTAGAGAATCTGCTCTTCATCACACATGATGATCTGATCCAAAAAAGGATCGTTTTGGTTGCACAAAAGCAATGAAGAACAAACCTTGAAACGTGACAATTTCTGCCAATCGTTTAAATCGTGGGGCACCCACTTTTCGAGCTTTTTGACCTTTACAATACGTTTTAAACCATCAAAAACCGCATGGGATCTGACACCCAGTTCTTCCGCCATCCCACGCACCGTTTGTGATGGGTCAGTCTCCACCAGGGTCCTCAAATCCTCGTCCTGGATTACTCTAGATCAGGGGTGGCGAACCAGTTCGACACAAAGAGCCAAAATTTTAAACTGTGAGAGTCAGAGAGCCACACCACGCAGTGACCTGCCAAAACAGACAAACACTCACACAAAAGCATATAATTTTAACAATAATATATTAAACACATAATATAACATGCT
>CAUYPK010090529.1:0-35553 GCA_963574355.1 Loris lydekkerianus
CATCCATCCATCCACTCATCCATCCATCCATCTATCCATCCATTCATCCATCCATCCACTCAGCCATCCATACATCCACTCATCCGTCCACCCATCCATCCATCCATCCATCCATCCACTCATCCATCCATCCTTCCACTCATTTATCCATCCATCCATCCATCCATCCATCCATCCATCCATCCATCCACTCATCCATCCATCTATCCATCCATCCATCCACTCATCCATCCCTCCATCCATCCATCAATCCATCCACTCATCCATCCATCCATCCATCCATCCACTCATCCATCCCTCCATCCATCCATCAATCCATCCACTCATCCATCCATCCATCCACTCATCCATCCATACATCCACTCATCCATCTATCCATCCATCCATTCATCTATCCTCCCATCCATCCATCCATCCATTCATCCATCCATTCATCCATCCATCCATCCATCCATCCATCCATCCATCCATCCATCCACCAATCCATCCATCTATCCACTCATTCATCCATCCATCCATCCATCCATCCATTCATCCATTCATCCATCCATCCATCCATCCATCCACTCATCCATCCATCCATCCACCAATCCATCCATCTATCCACTCATTCATCCATCCATCCACTCATCCATTGATCCATCCATCCATCCATTCATCCATCCATCCATCTATCCATCCATTCATCCATCCACTCATCCATCCATCCACTCGTCCATCCATCCATCCATCCACCCATCCACTCATCTATCCATCCATCCATCCATCCATCCATCCATCCATCCATCCATGCATGCATACATCTGCCTATCTACCTACTCATGCCTCAGGAAAATGCACAGAAGACAGGTTTAGAGCAACAATGGTGTCAAGTTTCCTATTAAGCAGGTGTTTGAAGTAACTAGTACATGTTCAAATAGATATGTCTGATAAAACCTAAAAACTCAAGAGAGACTAGGCCATGAGGTAATGATACAGGAGAAGGTCAAATCCCTGGATTGGATGAAATCCATGAAGGAAAAGTCTTAATGGGGAGAGAGCAGATGTGTGGAGGGAAAGTCTAGTGGTCAGTGCTGGAAAGAGCAGTGAGGTCCGGCAGTAGCTTTCCTGGATCTAATTCCAAGAGGGGACTAATAAACTGCAGGGCACATTTCAGAGTTTATTTAAGCAAATTCAAGTCGAGCCACAGGATGCGATAAGTAAAAGTGTGCCCTGGTGTGACCTGTCATTGCAGACAGTCATGGTTGAGTGCCCTCAGGCCATGGCCCCCGTCTCAGGGCTGTGACCCAGGGGCCTGACCGGGCTTCTGATATCTGCAGCAGGGTGACAGCCCCTCAGGAGCGCTGACCTGCCTTCTGTCTGATAAATCACCAGCTGTTCTCCTCCTGAAGGCTGTGAAGAGGCATGGGATGAAAGGGCCTGAAGGTGACGGAAGCCCTTTGTATTTTGTCCTTAAGAAAAGACATGAAGCTGGAAGGAGAGAAGAAAGACAAGGTGTGGAAAGCAAAAGAAAATAAAATATCCTTTACTGCACTTTAAGTCAAAACTCTCTGTGCATAATTGGCATTCTTTATGAAAGTTCCACTTTGGAGAGTGGGAAGAGAATATCTGATTAGATTTTGCCCCAGGAAGGATGACCTGGTTACCCTGCCCCTTGTAAAACCTTCCCTGGGCCTCTGGAATCCAGGCAGCGAGCCGTCCCTGGTGGGGACTGCACACCAAGACCCTCTGCCACGGCCATCTGGGGCCACCTGCCCTTCCCCCATGCTCCCCTGCCCTCCAGCCTCCGCCAGCACCCACCTCTCCCCATCTCTCCCGGAGGCCCTCCCTTTTCTGGGCATCTGTTATGATCAACTTGTGGGGTTTAGGCCCTGATTCAAGGCTTCTCTCTTTTTACTGATCCTGTTTCTCTCCTCAGGCAAATCCCTTCAGAGGCAGCTGGGCTGGTGTTAAGACAGGGAGGGTGGGACAGTGGGAAAGGGAAAGGGACGGTTACTGCACATCTCAGACAAGAAGAGTGCCACCCACAGCAAGTCCCCACGTCACCTCCCCTGCAGCTAACAGTCACCTCTGCGCTGTCTTCCTGCTATGAACAGTTTTGTGTTCCTCATTTCCATAAACTTCTCCTGCTACGGGTTCTCACGCCCTGCCTTCATCTTCGGCCACTTTGCCCCTCACATCCTTTCTCTGCCAGGCTCTCAGCCCCACATACATGGCGGGGGATTTTTTGTTTGTTGGTTTCACTTTGGTGGTCCTTAGATATTTCTCTGTTTTCAAAGGAAGAAGATTGACCAGCATGACCAAGACCAAATCATTCCCTTTCTGTTACCTGAGATGTTTTTATGTTTTGCTCAACACACAACATTACCATCCACCTTTCTAGCTAGCTAACTGGCCCTCAGGAATGGCTTACATTTACTTTTACAAAAATTAATCGATGCAATCTCAAATAAATGTTTGGGAGCCAAAAATGTTGAGATAGGTCTTTAAAAATAATAGCCATATTTTAGAATCCGAGAATTCAGTGATAAATGAGATAAAAAATTCTGATTGTGCTTTAAAGCTTCTTTTTTCTCTCTTAACTTAGATTTTCACTAAAATGATTTGGCATTTACTTAGTCAATGCTGTTTGATTTCCTAGAACCACAGCAACTAGAAATTCGTGTGCAGAACAGGATTTCCTTGTTTTTAAGAAAGCCGCACGCATCAACTGCATATCTCAAACCAAGTACACATAGTGCTTTATTCATGTTTGTTTTCTGGAATTTTTGCTTAATTTTCTTCATTTGCTGAAAGAGTGGCTGGGATGCTTAAGGCTTTGCCCAGGGGTATCAAACAGAATTTTTTCCCATAAGCTTTTGTTTTCTTTGGTTTTGATTCAGTTTTCTTTGTGTGTGTGTGTTTCCTTGCATGAAGAAAAAAGTAAATTCAACTTTTAGACAGGTTTCTTCTTTTCAGTAAAAGAGAAGATACTTCTCTTGATTCTGTGGAAATTTCCCTTTCATTGCACATTGGGGAATATGCCATGGAAAGTGGGAAAAGTGACCATCAGGGAGCTGTTTCCTGGGACAGTGGCCCCGGGTGGCAGGGCAGGGGCCAGAGCAGCTGCTTACTTGCTGATTTACCTGAGTCTTCAGAGGAAGTGGGTTTGTTTATCACTGATCGCCTCTGGGCCTTTTTCTTGGTATAATCTGAGTTCCAAGAAAACTAAGATTTGATATGTATTACATAAAACCAGAACTGGGTTTAGAATTAAAATCCCATTTGAAAGAAGTTTTCTCAATTTAGAACTGATGGTAGCCTTCCTAATTAAATTCCAAATGCCTTCCCTTAATATTAAAATTTTCATAAGATGTTGTTAATAACCCTACGAAACTGAAAGTCGTGGTAAAGATCAAACACATTGTCCAGTTAAAAAAAAAGGTTTAAAAAATCAAAAAGTAAAAAACAAGGACAGACTTTTCTCACTGCAATTTTCAGTAGCCTTCTATATTCTAAGAACAGTTGGGATGAAAAATCACACAGCCCAGACCATTTTAATTTCTTTTCATCAATGAATTCAGACACATTAAAATTCTCTTGTTGTCGTTAAGTTTCCATGTCCAGAACACGACCTAATTAGATCCTGGGCACAGCATTTCCCAGAAGCCGGGCATGGCCCACTGCTCGGCAGAGCCAGGCCCATTTCTCTATAAAGACTCCCTCTGATTTTTAAAATTTTATTTCCAGGTGATAAGTATCCATTGTGGGAGGGAAGCCACCCACCACTGCAACCTGGGGTCTGTTTTCCACACATTCTGCTTCAGAACATAACAGTGATTTCCTGAAATGAGACCTAAGGCAATAGTCACATCCACTAGTGAGGAACTGCTGAGTTTTGTTGGGCAAGAAACACCGACTGAGCCTCAGTGTGGGCATGCGGGGTGGGGCTGTGAGCAGGGGGGTGCAGAGACGGCTTCTCCAGAGCAGGGGAGTGCAGAGACGGCTTCTCCACACAGCGGCTTCAAGAAGCAATGCATGACCAGGGAAAGATGCCAAGATGGCATTTCTCAGGCCTCCTGGGGACCCCACCTGTAGGGTGAGAATGTTCTAGTGTGGCAGCACTTAAATCATGTCCCAAGAACCCAGTAGATGCTAGAGAGTTAAAGGACTATTTACGTGTACATCTGTTACTAACAAAAATTGCCATGGTTAAAATACCGTTAATGTCATCTTGTGGTTACCCAGAAGAAAAACCACACAGAATCACCAGGAGCTATATTTTCCCAACATGAACTTTTAAAATTGTTAAAGTCATAGCCAGAATCAAATATTACATGGTGATGGGCGTGGTGACTCATGCCAGTAATCCCAGCGCCTTGAGGGGCCGAGGTGGGAGGTTGGCTTGAGACCAGGAGGTTGGGGCTGCAGTGAGCTGTGACTGCACTGCTGCCCTGGAGGCTGAGACCCTATTGCAAAACAAAGTGAGACCCTATTGCAAAAACAAAGAAAAAAAAATGGAATATTCAGACAATTTTTAAACCTTTATGTTACCATTACATTCTCCTTCAAAATTTGGACAGCACTGGTGAAGACGTGGAATCTTAGATATCCAGTAACAAAGCATCACAAGTGTTGGAAGCCACAAGGAGCAAGCCCAGAGGCAAGACTGTCCAGGCACACACAGGTCATGTTTAGTTGGTCATGGGAAGGAGCGCTGAAGACATCTCCTCACCCCAACCAATAAAGGCAAGGCATAGAACGTACTTGAACCTTCAACCTTCACCAGTACCTGACAGAAGATGCTAAATAAAGACCAACCTAATTTTTTTCTATCTTATAAAACTGCCAACAAACATCTCAAAATTTGGCAGCTACCTTCTTATATGTTTAAGACTGACTATCTGGGTGCCAATGGCAGACTCAGCGCAGCCTGGATGAAGCGAGTGGGTCTTTATAGGCCATATGCATGCATTGTCTACAGAGGATAAAAACCAGTGAGGAAGCAGCTGAAAGGCAGCCGGCGTTATTCCTCCCCAAGCTGGCAATAGCACAACTGCACATGCCCTCAGGTCCCCACCCTTCCGCTCACGCACCTGTCTCCTTCATCATTCATATTAAAGGGAAATCCAAGCTCTTGGGGAGAGAAATATTCATCTATCTCTTGCTGAGACTCAATCGTTGCTTTCATAAAGCCAGAAAATCTCATTGAAAGGGAACAAATATAAAACAATACCATGTCATAGCCACCTGGGATTTGACCATCAGTCCCTACTGCAGCTCACGCTCAGGTGACACGCTGTCTAAAGAACCACAGTAGACATTTTGGCAGGTGTCTCTGAAATTTGAGGGGAACCCTCCTGTTGTATAATTGCATGCATTCAGTATTTTGTGGGAACTTTATTTTGAATACCTTATCTGAAATATCACTGCACACATCTTCTTGGTTTAATAGTATGGAAAACATCGGATGGACTTCAATCACATAGATTAAAAGAAATGATGAATTCCTTGATAACTCTGTTGAAATCCATTAACTCAAAGCAAGTGATGGACATTTTGAAGTGTTGTTTTCGCTTCGTTAACAGATTCATTGTAATATGTGCAAACACACGGTCTTGCAGCTTCAGTGTGAAACACGTAAGGAAGACGTGGTGTTCCTGGCACGTTATCGAGGCCCAGATGACAGGGCAGGTAAAAGAGTCATCTCAGAGGCGAAGAGTTTCCAGTCAGGGCTAAAGCTGGCCCACACCCTATGTGCATAGTCCGGGCTCAGCATGTGCCCAGGTGTGGGGTCACAGCTTCCCCTGCCACCCCCTGTGGCTGTGGTCAACCACATGAGAAAGGTTCATTAAGAACTTAGATATGGACAGGTTCGGGGAGGTGCCCACTAGTTTGTTGTTATTGTTGCTGCCACTGAGAAATGGGGATGCAGAGAGCCAGGGATGGGTCACATAGGTAAGGCCATTCTAATAACTAAGCTTGTACCTCAATGATACCATCAACCTGGGTCACTACACTGTCCCCTTTTGTAGGACAGAAGTGTGTTGTATCAAAATGCAAAAACAGGAAATGGCCCTAAAAATGTGTTTTCTAATCCTGATGTCATCTCAGCCTTTTTTGCACATATGCATGGAATGCACTTTGAACTTGACTTGTACTGTTACACTGTCATTCGAAATACAGGAGAAGCTCCACAGCTGGCCACCTCCCTACACTGACCACCTCCTGAAGTTGACCTTTTCCATGGACCGACGTATATCACATGTGCTCAATGAAAGCTCCTTCTGTTGACCAACCACCTGCGTGTGGGGCCCACTTGTTACAGTCCTTGGGTGGTCACCTTTCAGAGGGTCTACTGTATTTAAGGGATACCTGCCACGTGTCCAGCAGTGTCCTGGGTACTAGAGAGAGTTCAAAATAGACAAAGTCCTGTGAAAAAAAAGACCAGGAATCACTGAATCTGAGGACATAGAAAGGCCCCCTGGTAATGCTAATTGATTCCTGTGGTTCGAATCCCCAATTAACATGAAAAGGCAAACAAATTATCAAGGTTGTTTGAAATGTGATGTCTTGATTGCTAGGACAGAGAGATTCCTAGACAGTTATTCTCAAAGCCTGGCCAAGGACCAGCTCAGATTTTGTTTGATTGCTTACTTGTTTCAAAAATTTGTAGGCTGATAATTTTGTCAATACAACAAAAATGACCTACTGGAAAAAATTATAAAAATCATACAAAACACAAGCCAGTCTTTTAATTTGCTGACCTAAAATTATGTTGTTCAAAATGCTCCAAAACTGTCTGAAAGGCCAGTCTCCCTGGCGGCGTCTGCGGCTCAAGGAGTAGGACTCTGGCCCCAAATACCAGGGGTGGTAGGTTCAAGCCCGGCCCCAGCCAAAACCGCAAAAAAAAAAAAAAAAAAAAAAAAAAAGCCAGTCTGCCCCTCTACACTTCATGTATCAGAGACCACAACCCAACACAGAGCCTGCGGACAGCCACTGGCCCGCAGGCCACCAGCTTGAGCAGTTCCCCTCATGACGGCACATGGGAATTTGTGCAAAGGGAAAGCATTGTGTCAAACCGTACTTCACAGAGGCAGATTTAGGGCTAGGCTGGGTCTGTACCAAAAGAGGATTGATTTGTGCATCACTATAAGTCTGAAAGCGAGGCAGTAGTAAAGCTTAATGGTAATTGCCAGCCGTAAAGTGGAAGAGCTCCTGACACGTGGTATGCACCCAGAAGAGAGGTGCTGAGTGGGGGAGGAAAGGCTCCAGCTGGTGGCGGCAGCCTGGGCTGAGAAGCACCAGAGGTGTAGCAACTGGGCCCCTGGGACGAGCGTCAGGACGGCTCACAGGGTTCCTAGGAAAGGCGAGCGAAGGCGCAGGTGTCATCAGATACCACAAAGATGCAAGGGCTAGTGTTTGTGTTCAGGAATGTTATCGTTACATTGAGGAATTCACTAGATGAAATTTAACAGAGAAAAATGTAGATTTGCTGCCTCTAGAGAAAAGCAGATGGTACACTGACTCAGTCATGTGAAAATGACCAAGACTTACTGCTGTTGGTTGGCAGCAAGTTAAGCTGCACCATTTCAATTTTTACCAAGAAAAACAGTGTCTAGACGAAAAAACAATAGTTCTGAAAGAATTCAGCTCAGGCTGTACCAGAGGTTTTGGGGAGAACATGTAGGTGAGCACCCCTGTCCCCAAAGACTTGAAGCCACAATGCCATGGAGTACAAGGAACTGGTGACGTCGACTCTAAGAGAGACACAGCTTGGATAGGACGGGGGCCAGGGGAGCTGCTCAGATATTTCACCTCTGTCTCATGGAGGAGGCGTGAAGTTTACTTTCCTCATGGTGGAGGGAAAAGAGAGATTTGGACATGCTAAGTTGTCCCGAGATTTTAACATCAAGTGAGAGAAACACCTTATAATGACGAAATTGTCCCATAAAGTAGGATTTCATCATCTTTGGAGACAGTGAGTTCTTCCTCATTGCAGGGGCTCCAACACAAGCTGGACGAGCACCTGTCCAAATACCGCCAGAGTGTCCAGAATCCAGGGGGATGAAGCCTCTGTTGACCTTGACAGTGGTGCTGGCTGAGAGTGGCAGCTGTATTCCCAGCTTTGTCCTGGGTGCCGGATGCAGTGAGGAAAAGTAGAAATTCTCACTTCTTAGAATATATTGTCTATCTGGGAAATAACAAACACACACCTAAACAGGAATTATAGGTACGTGTTTTGAGTGTTAAGTCTAGTTGTTTTCTTACTAGCAAGACCATTCTTAAAAGCAGGATTTGTGGAAGGAAAAATTTCTAAATTGCAAAGCCCTTCCTCTCACATGGTGAAGGGCTGCTCTGCAAACAGATCGTGGAGCATGACAATGGGGAAGGTCCTCTGAGTCCTTCCCAGCAGGGAAAGGAAGGGGGAAAGCCCCATCTCAGGGTGTTGTGGGAAGTTCAAGAGTGACAGGTGTCGGTTTGATGCTAGAATCTGCAGAACAGGGCTGTGTAAGGACATGGGCTGCTATCAGCAGACCTTCCCCGGCAGGCTCCGGGCTGCCATGTGCCCTCCACTGTTCACCGCACTGCAGGCTCCGGGCTGCCGTGTGCCCTCCACTGTTCACCGCACTGGCCAGATTCTCCCTCGGGCCACGTTCCTGCTCAGCCAGCTCATGCACCCCGATTCCAGAAGGAGGAAGAGAAAGTATCTCTGGTGTGAGGGAGACAGGTGAGAAGTGACCTGGGAACCACCCAACACTCAGCCAAAGACACCAAAAACCTGGAAAAACATTAAAAATGAATATAAAACCAGGTCTGGAAGATGCTATTTAGAATAAGCAAAGAAATCACCACAAATTCAAATTAAAAAAAAACTATCCAATACTAACAATCCAAAGACTCCAGAAAAATAACACGATATTTTTGTTCATGAACCACCTGATACTTGGTCCCCAGTTCCCCGTCCATCCCTTTTTTAGTGAAGTGCTCCTTGATCTCTTCCATGGCAGGAAGTCATAAATATTTTCTCTGAGGAAGAAAGGTAAATGAGGGTCTGCTCCAGCACCATTCATAAACATGTGTTCATTATCATCAGAAGCTATAAAAAGTCCTTTCTTCCTCAGGATGTGCTGGTGGTGATGCCTTGAGTATTACTGTGATGGTCACCGACTGTGGGAAAGGCCGCCATTGCTCACACCAAATCTACCTTGTCTTGGCTAATTTCCCACAGACTAGCTGCTGACTCTGTTCACAGAAAATTAATTTCTACTTCTCAGCCCACAAATTTTTAAAATTCTTCCATGACAATTTGACATCTGTTCCTCTGTGCCTTTGTGTTCAATGTTGGGTAAACGGGAAGGGAAGAAAAGACGTTCTAGAAACCACCCCTATGTGGTGGTGCGCAGAAGGATCCATGCCACTCACCCCCTAACAAAAGTGTTCCCAGTCCAACTGCTGCTTAACCAGATCCTCAAAATGCTCGTGGCCCCTTCAGTACCAATAAACACAAGGGAAATATAAAGGAGGCAAAACAGAGTGAAAAAAGTTTATGGTCTTTACCAATTTTGGTAAAAAAATAGTAGTATTGTAAATTTTATATAGAAGCCTATGCAAGTGGGTGACCTTGGGTCTTAATCTTGGTTAACTCGACATAAGCCCACCTCGGCTGAGCAGGCAGTTCTGTCCTTGAAGTTAACGACGTTTGTCTTGTGCCTTCCAATAATTTTATTTATTTGCTTTGCTTTTATTGCTTTGGCTTAGGATGAAATAACTTGATGTAATAAA
The DNA here is from genome assembly GCA_963574355.1 of Loris lydekkerianus. Classification (NCBI taxonomy): domain Eukaryota; kingdom Metazoa; phylum Chordata; class Mammalia; order Primates; family Lorisidae; genus Loris; species Loris lydekkerianus. Next base: position 9,766 of record CAUYPK010090529.1, read on the forward strand.
CATGATGAACTTTATTCCTTAATTTAATGTACATCTAGCGTTTCATCATTAATATTTGACTCTTAGTTTAAAAGGAGTTTTTAATCAGAGATGGGTGCTAAATTTTATAAACATATTTGGTCATGAAATCCTCTTATTGCAGAACAATTAATACTTTCTGCAATAACAGGATTTTGTTAAATCCTCTGCCCTGGCTTAGGACTTCTATGGAAGTTTCAGACATGCTCTCCTGGACCTGTGTAGAACCACACAGCTGCTTTGAAACTTCTCATGCAATTTTCATATCCACTAAGAGCCAAGGCTTTTATGATATATTTCTACATTTGAGGAACATGAAATGGTACCTGGCTGTCTTTGCTCAGAGCCTAAAGATTGGATCAAAGACCTTGAATCAAACATAGCTGTCTCCTATGTCTTCAGAAGCAATGAAAATGTTTCAAAGGAACCCGCGTTTCCCATTGCTTAAGGGTCTTGGCTCAGAGAAGTCATCATTCTTTGACTGTATCCCCAATCTTTTCTTTTTTATTTACTCTATTGCTCATGCTCTTACAGACCTACGTGTCAGCAGCTTTCCAGAATCTGAAGATTAATGTGAAGAGCAGAAAGAAAAGAAATCAGCATGGGCAGCACCTGTGGCTCAAAGGAGCAGGGAGCCTGCCCCATATGCCGGAGGTGGTGGGTTCAAACCCAGCCCTGGCCAAAAAAACTGCAAACATCAAATAAATAAATAAACCAAAAGGATGGATACAATTTTTAATATTTTATTTGACCTCTCAAAATGGTAAGAAAAAAATTCAGAGAAAGAAAGAGCAGATTGGGTGAGTTTGCCATTTCATGGATCAGCTTAAAACAGTGGGAAACATCTAAAACCCATATCAGATCACTCAGGACTAAATTAAAGCAATGAGAAAAAAGTTCAGTGCCACCTAGCTGGTGAAACCCAGGTGTTTTCAAGGGGACTAATGAAAGTAACACAGCACAGGTAGGAGTGTTACTGAGCTGGAAATCTGCTTGTCCACCCAGCCGTCTCTGAAACCTCGAGCATGGCCAGGGGTCCAGGTGGGCAGGGTGGGGCGCGGCTGGTCGGGGATTCTCCGCAGGGCACCCACAAATTGCAGGGAGAGGGACAGACCCCCTGCCAACAACGTTGAGCGGAGCATTGACCAAAGGCTCTGAGGAGGGCTGTTGAACTTACTTGATTTTATTATGAAATGATTTCCTCAGTAAGCTGCCAAATACAGGGAGTTCTGTGGGCTCAAGATGATGGCCACGCCTTTCACACTGCACTGGCCACCCCAGCATGACGGGCAGGTTTGGGCTCGGCTTTGAAAGTTCAGGGGGCTCTGACTCACCTGGACCAACCGGGGTAAAGAAGGAGAAAGCGTCTTCTTGGGCTCTGACACAGGACTTCCCTGGGGGCGGCAGGGATGAGGGCCACACCACCTGTGTCATCGCATCTCAGATTTGTTGTTATGTCTCCTGCAAGTCCTGAGTTTGTTTAGAAAGTATTGTTTTATGTCCTTCCCTTCTGAACAGTTGGAATGATGATTATATAAACACATTTGGTCATGAAATCCTCTTATTGCAGAACAATTAATACTTTCTGCAACAACAGGATTTTGTTAAATCCTCTGGCCCTTCTTAGTATTTTTATGGAAGCAAGTTTCAGAGGTCTTAAATTTGTATATTTATGTACGCACACACATACACATGTGACATCTGTGTGCGTAAATACACATGCACACACACGTACACATGTGATATATATGTGTGTAAACACACATGCGCACACATACAATAAAGACAATACAGGTCACAGGTATTTGCAGGATTTAACACGTTCAACCCCTTTACTAATATCTCTATGCTGTGTTTTCTTTTGTTATTTCATTCATATTTATCTTCTCAATATGGATCAGAAGTCAACTCAAAACAGATTTTTAAAACTGTCAGAAGTCTTAGGGTTTTTCAAGTCTCTTGATAAAAATAGCTGAATGAGTGACTTTTTTGCATAAATATTAATTGTTGCAACATGAAATGTCAAATACTTCCCAAACTATTTCCAAACCCATTGTTCCATTTGTGATATTCTGGAAACATCTGCCCGTTTGCACAGTGGATTTGGTAATGTCTCAGGTCAGAGGACATGTGTACTGAAGACGCTTTCTAGGTCACTCTGAATTTCAGTTTCTCCCACGTTTTCCTTATGTTTCAAAGCTGACGATGCTGGGTGAGGTCATCCCTGCTCTGTGATGAGGTGATTCTGTTTCCTGTCTCACAGTGAGTCAGATGCTGTTGCTTCTGATGGAATCAGTACTCATCAAATAACAAACAATAATGACTGTGCTACTAACCATCTGGGGAGCACTTACAGGCAGGGGTGACCCCATGTTTTGTTTGTCAGAGGCTCTCAGGGTGACGACACTCCCGTCTTCCAGGAATGTGGCTGCTGGAGGATGTCAACTGAGTCCCTCCCAGGGACGCCTCTTACCCTGACAAGTCACCTCATCCCCTGAGGTCTATGCCCCTTTCTGGAGACCCCCCCAGGAACCTGATGACTATTCTGAGTGAGGCACCAGCTTCAACTCAGGAAAGCCTGCGGGGCCTCAGCTCCGAGGCGCCCCATAGGGCTGGCACTGCCCTCCCCTACAGCCTCACCACACCCCTCACATGCCTTGTTCTTGAGGGTACCCCCCTGAAATCCTTCTCCGGCTTCCCAGAGCCTAACCTGTACCTACTCTATGCTGGGAGCTCACCACCCACGGTCCGTGCTTGGCCCCTCTGCACATCTCACACGTGACTTAGAGGTTTCCTCAATGCAGACACTCTGGTGTCCATCTGAGGAGTGGGGAGAACTGCGCTACTACCACAGGCCCCTAACGGCAGAGTGAGACTGAAGACGGGCAGCTCTAACCCACAGCTCCTCCCACCACCTCATGGCACCTGCACACTTCGTATCCAGAATTGCCTTTACAGTCTTTCTGGAGTTTGCCAAACGCAAGAGTCAGTGATGATTGCCGGAGAATTTGTATATTAAAAAGTTAACTTTGCTGATTTAGGCATCAATTAGCCACAGAGTTGTGGGTCCCGGTAGAAGACTCTCTCTACCACTCCCCCTGACGGAATCAATTTCCTATGAAATGCACCCAGAGCGGCCAGATTCCTCCACCAGACCTGGGTGTTCTTGACAAACCCCTTCAACGGTGCGCCTCCCAATTTCCTAACATGGTCAGTAAAGATATCTACTCTCCGGGGCTGTTGTAGGGATTAGGTAATATATGTGCTAATCTTTCCCTCTCTTTCAAGGAGATCAGGAAATGTTATTTTTAATCATTGACTCAAATTTATATGATCAAATAAGATCTGTGGCCATTCTTAACAATTTCCACTAAATATAAATTGAAGTGCTGAAATGTGCTGCGGCAATTCTTGGAAATGTCTCTACACAGCCAGCTTCATCAGAAAGGTAGGAGCAGGCGGAAGTCCCTCCGGGGGTGGCCCGGCGGTTTCCCTGTGAGCGGCCCTCCGGATTGCGGAGGAGAACGCTGTCTTCATACGCAAGAACAGACATCTGAAGAACAGAAACCAACTCTGGATTTTTGTGGTACTGCAAGTAACACTTGCTCTAGTTGAAGCAAAATACCGCCATGGCTTGACAATCCTAGAAATTTAAATCATCTCTCATCCCGAAGAATTCTCAGTAACACACTAGTACTCTCTGTACCGCTGTGTGCTCAGGTGTGAGGCACGTACGCTCACCAGTCAGGGGCGTCGGAGCAGGGGGAGGAGCTGAAGAAGTAAGACAGGCTGTGTGTTTATTGTTTGCTCTTGTTTCACAAGTTCTGTGTAGAGCAGTGGGTTTTCTTCGACCTCTTTCGTGAGGTAGAAGGAAGGGACTGACAAATTCTCCTGGCAGTAATGTTAGGTCACTGCTCTTATTATGTAGGAGCTGATGTTTGATTGAATGACCGAAAATGAAAAAACAGCATTAAAAAAGTCTATTGTATGTTCTTAGTTCCTTTGCAAATTCTCTCTCCAAAGGCAAGATTTGCTTAGTCACAGACGTCGAAGGGGTTTCGATCTGCAGCAGCACATTATGAAGGAAAGCATTAAGTCCAGCCCAAAAGGGAAATAACATCTACAGTGATAAAATGAAAGTTAACGTCTAAACAATGGAAACTAGGCGCAACCTGGAAAGTGCCACCTGGAAAGTCTTTGTGGCATAAAACACGGACTGGAGGTTTCGACCTTCATCATGGAAAGTTTCTGCAGAATTCCAGAAGGCCTGGCACAGACTCCCCAGCCGCTCTGCCTGGCACCAAGGAAAGCCAGCTGCTCTCTAGGGGGAAGGGAGCCACGGGAAGAGACCCTCTGTGGTCACTCATCTTCACGGCCAAGCGCCCCAGCTCCGTCTGCCCTGGGTGATGCTGTGCGGTCACTCTGCCACTTCTGTCTGCATCCTAGAAGAATCAACACGGTGCAAGTACCACACTTTGGTATTACTTTCCCTTTTCTCTCTCTCTCTTTTTTTTCTCTGTGCATCATTCCCCAGCCTCCTGCAGGAGAAGGAGAGGGAGATGAAGGCTGGGGAAAGGTAGCTCACAAATATTGTTCTCTGTTTGCTATGCTGTCTTAACCGCTGCGTACTCTCCCAGCACAGAAAACCTGCTGGGGAGTTAAGTTGTGGCGGCCTCTGCAGCGTCCCGTGTTAGGGGAGCAGGACCTGCGAACAGCACACATTCACGTCAAAAGCAGCTTCTCCTTCCTGCACACACAGATGCCTGGTTTCTACTGTGGAAACTGAGAAAATCAAGAGATTAAAAAAAGTCCTTTCAGATTTCTTTATAAATCTAAGTGGTACATAGTCCCAAAATATTCCTTTTTTCTAAGAGCAGAATGCATGCAATTTCTAATGAAAACAATCCCCAAGAATCTGTTTTTATTTTTAGTTTATAGATCTGGGCTACAGCTATTACATGTGACACTTCAGAGGAAAGAGATGAGCCCTGTCATTCCTCACTTTAGAAGGTGTCGAGAGGTCAGCTCAGCCATTTCTGGCTCAGGAAACATCATCTCAAATAAACTCCCTATTTCCAATTTTTTAAATGTTTTATTATTCATTTTGTATATATTTTTCTTGTTAGTAAAATATCAACAGTTCCTGAAAATAGTCTAAACAATGTAAAAAGATTGTGATTTCGCGACTAGACTATATTTAAGATGAGTAAATGTCCTCTTATGTTTTGGGTTATTCCCAGTGGCTCCGTTATACCCCCAGAAACCTTGGGCATAAGCGGCCTACTGACCATACACACAGCCTGCCGCACCACACAACAATGTGCCTCTGGGTGTGTTTCCTCCACTTGAACTCCTGGGGAGTCCAGGTGGTGTCAAGTGTTGAGACCCCGAAATTTAAACAGAGCAGCCTCATGTCAATACAGCAGTGAGTGTATTTTTCAGGAAGATGCCCCACCCTCCCCCAGAGCAGTCAGGATCAGGCTTCATTTGGGCCTTCCCATCTGGGGTGCTCACTTCTCTGGGCTGCTGAACGCTCACTGTTTGTGTCTAGTCTAGTCCACGGATGATCTTTCTCAAGCTGTGGTGAGTACAGAGCTGGCTGCTGATGGCTGACACGGAGCAGCTATTCCAGTCTAAGGGGAAAGCAGTTCATCTGGTGATCGTCTAAACAGAAGGTGGAAGGTGGATTTTCACATATTTCACTGCAGGGTGGAATCTGGGCCACTGAGTTGAGATTTCTTGAAGGGGCAAGGTCACGTGTCAAGCTTTATGAAACGTCAAATAACAAAACCCTCAGGTATCAGATCTCCTGGCCTCTAATAGCACTAGCTTTGCTGGAGATGCTCTTGTCTCGCGGTGGGGTTCCATCACTGGCCCACGAGGGGAGAGCATTTCTTGTTTGCATTTAGTGGTTTCTAATTTACTTTGCATATTTAGAATTACCTACACACCACAGTCACATCCAGAGAATTCTGGCTGGGATAGCTATTCAACTTTTTGATTTGCTATAAAATTATTTTGAACTAGAATACACCATTCAGATAAATAAAACTCCCATATCCTGATGACTCTTTGGGCCAGAAATAAAGTATAGCAGTAGAAATTTTACTCTGGATTTCATAGAGGGAACCTTAGGAAGGAACAGTACAACAAACACTTTATAAGTTTTAAATAAAGCAATCTACTATTTGCATAGCATTCTATTATTTTTATGAATAAAGAAAAATCTATTTATAGTCCTTACTTAAATATGGGCATGTGTTTTTAAAGGAAAAACTATGAGATTTTATTGTAAAAAAGTAAGGCTAAGGAAAAAGATATTAATGATAGGTTTTCAACAAGGATATGCAGAAAAGAAAAATTTGTAAAAAGAAAAAAATGACAAAGGCATTTCCATTAAATTCAAGTAATAGTGTCAGAAAAAAACTTAGTGATCTAGTTAGAAAAACGTAAGTACATGAAAATACGACTGTAATATTTAATTCACATTTATTGGAGCAATTTTGGAATTCAGTGCAGACCAATTATTTATCGTATTCTTTATTTCTGTAAAGGAAACCAACAGGGTCATTGAATTTCCTATAATGTGACTTACCATCTTTGCTGTGTCTGTCACTATGAAGAAATCACTTCCTTCAGCCCCAGAGGCAGCAAAGCATTTAAAACTGCCATAGTTAGTTGGGGAAAAATATGTTTATTATCTGTAAGGATAAGGGTATGCTCATTAACTATTTCAGTTACTTGCACAGGCTGCAGAGACCCACAACACCATTCACCCCTGGAATGCAGTTCCAGAGTGAGAAAAATTGTTACCCGATTTTTATAATGTACAATGATATTGTTTTGGTTAAATTCTATCAAAGGAAACTAAACATTTTCTGATGATGAATTGCAAAAGTCAATACAGAAGTTACACTAAGTTCTGGAGAACAGATACTACTGTCGAGCTTCTTTCATCAGACAGAAATCACTGGCCATTGCTGCAGAACTCTTGTAATGGCTGCGGTAAGATGAAGCTACCTTGGTTCGGACAACAGAATTAATCGTCTGGAGGAGCCTTAACTTGGAGCAAAATTTGACACAAAATCTCTGAGAAAATTAATTTTGCACATTATGGGATGATTCTTCAGTCTGTAGCAATTCCCATGACAATAACCAGTGTGCTCTGCAAGCCGCATATAAACGAGGAGGCTGCAGCTGCAGAGGCCAAGGGGGTCCCTAGGGACAGCAGGGCCCTCGTGCCCACCCAAGGTGCTGCTAAGTGCTCAGCAGGTGTCCCTGACTGAGGCTTGTTTGTCTCCACTCCAGCACCTACCAAATCAGGAATAAGACTGTGCTTCTGACACCACTTAAGGGCCTCCAAGAGAAGGGGGTAGAATGGTGCTGGTGCCCAGGTGGCCCTGATGTCCTCACAGTGCTGTGCATCAAAGCAATAAACTCCAGAGGACAGGGCAGTGCTGGGGAATAATCATTTGTAAATTAAATGTAAATTAAGACTCAGTGCAATTTCTTCATGTCCTCTCCTAAAAGCCATTTCTTTTGAACCCGCAGGACACATTTGATAGTATGTTATAAAAAGCTTTAATGACAGCAGATCCTCTGTAAGCTGATTCCCCAAGAGACGGCAGTAGACAGGTCAACATCTGAAGGTGGTCAAGGTAAGGAACGAGGCTTCCTGCACTGACACGTACACGGATGTGTGTCCAGTCTATGAGAATTAGGTCGCCTTAAGGAGGGGGTGAGTGCAGGGAGGTGGTCAGACTGGGGAGGTTGTCAGTGCAGGGAGGTGGTCAGGCTGGGGAGACTGTCAGTGCAGGGAGGTGGTCAGGCTGGGGAGACTGTCAGTGCAGGGAGGTGGTCAGGCTTGGGGAGACTGTCAGTGCAGGGAGGTGGTCAGGCTGGGGAGACTGTCAGTGCAGGGAGGTGGTCAGGCTGGGGAGACTGTCAGTGCAGGGAGGTGGTCAGGCTGGGGAGACTGTCAGTGCAGGGAGGTGGTCAGCTATGGAGGTTCTGCTGTATTTATGAACTATTGGTCATATGCTTTAAATTGTTATACATCAAGTTCAGTGGATTAAGTTATGGAACATGAAACTGTTGGAAGAATCCTATAAATTATGTCCAAGGTGCCTAAGGTCACTTTGTGGGATCTACTCTGCTTTTATTTTTTAAGTTTAGAAAACAAGTTCATGGAGTTGGCCCCTAACTTGGGCACAATATTTTAATTATATATCTGCATGTGGTAGGCCACTGTCGCATAGATACAGGGATTATCCTCTGAGTTATCTGATTTAATTTTCGAGTTTTTGATGTACATTCTTTCTTTTTCTTTGAAAGGAGTAACATAACTTAAAGTAACTTTTACTAAAGCATCGAGCAATTTCCCTATTTTTGGTCATATTATGCTTTCTAATGACTCAACTTTTTAAAGTTTTTGCTAATTTTTATAAGATACTGGATTTTAAAATTCCTTAGCACATCTCACATCAAGAGTCAGGGTCCACGTATGTCCCCCCCTTCCACTGGGATCTGAGTACAGAGACGGCCTGGCTGATAGGGTGTGGCAGTTGGATACGGCCAGGCTCTGGGGCCAGATTCTGAGCACCCTCATTGTGCACTTCGGGGAGACCCAAGAGGAAAGGAAGCAAAGCCCTTCATCCTCAGCTGGGCCCCACCAACCCTGAAGAGGGAGCAGGCAGGGTCAGGAGCCATTCATCCCGAGCCTCCCCACAGGCCCTGCCCTGACCACACAGCACATTCAGAAACAAAATCGATCTTCCTTCTTGTTTTCAGCCATTAAGTTTTGAGGTTGTTTGTTTTGCATTCATGGACAATCAGCGCAGAACTTCGTAGTAGAAAGCAGGGAGTAACACAACAAACACCTAAAATCCGGACATTGGCTTTGGAGCAGGATCAGGCAGAAGCCACAAGGGCCGGGAGATGCATTTCAGTAAGATCCTGAGGCCCTCAAAGGTCTGGAGTCCAAGGCCCAGAAGCTGTGCTCTGGGATGTCAGGAGAAGAACCAGGCCTTTGACTGCCTGGTGGCTGGGGGTGGGGCAGGGCACCAGGCTTCTATGGCCTCAGGTGACATGGCATTGGGAGACTGCTGCCTTGGCTCTTTCAGGAAACTTGCTTTTGGAATCCAGACGCCATGCCAGGGAAAGACCAAACAGGCTGTGAAGAGGCCACTCAGAAAGAAACCAAGGTCATTGTCCTCCGCTGATGGGCAGAGCTCCCAGCCAGCCTCCAGCTCCACCTGCCTGCCCGTGGGTGGAGGCAGCTTCTCAATGAAACTCTCCAGCCCCACCCCAGCCCCACCCCCTCCAGCTTCATTCTTTCCTCCCCAACCTCAACCCCTGTTCCCCAGCCTCACCCCTCCAGCGTCACTCCCCCGTCTCACTGCTGCAGCCAGCCCACTTCACACCATGAGAGAAGGCAGGCATCCTACGCTGAGCCTCACCCCAACCACAGACTCGGGAGCAACATGACCCCCAGTCTCTTCATTTTGTACATTTCTTTGTTTTATTGTCTTAAACTACAGCATTTCGGGGGGGGGGGGGGTTGTATGTCAATAGGTAACAAAATAATCTTTGCAATGAAGAGAAAAATCATTGTATATTTGCACATTTTCCTTAGTCTTAAATTCTATTTCCACGATTTCCAATTTGTCAGATGTGAACTAGAGGCCTTGTTCCCTGACATTTGTCCAAGGATAATCACAACACTGCGAACCCAGGAGAAACTAGAGAAAATGTGGTTGCTATATTAAGGTAAGCTTGAGAGCGCTATGTTGTAGGACCCTGAGAGACATGTGGAATCACATATACCACGGAACCACTAGTGTCTTTAAATAGAGCTGGGCAGGCATGTGTGCCAGTGTGTGTGTGTGAGGATGGTATACGTACTTATTTATTTAATACCTGTCTATCATATGATGCCTCCTCTTTATAATCTACAGCAGGCCTGGAGTCTACAACAATAGTATCAGTGTTTTCACCAATTATGACTGACTGGCATTTGACCTAACATTATTAATGTTGATTCCAAGATCAATATTTTGATAAAACTATTGTTACTATTCACATGTGTTGAGTTTGCCTTCTGAGAAGTTTGGCTTTCTTTCTGCTAAAAGTCATCTTTTCTTGGTAAATACCTTTAGAATCTTAAACAAGAGAGGCTCTTGAACTCTTCTGGGTGAATCAATCAAATTTGGCTTTTACGGTGTGGTCACACGGAATGCAACCTGGTGGCCGTTTCAGCCACACCATGTGACCAATACAGAACTGGTCTAGCCAAGTTAGTTTCAGAGCTTTGTGTGTGGTTCAAACATCATTCTTAAAAAAAACAAATGATGGGTAATTTGATAATATTGAAAATGACATTAAGAACCACCACAACAGTCACAGAGTTCAAGTTGAACAAGGTCTTGCTAGAAATAGGGCATTAAAGTGCTTCTCATGTGTGAAGTAATTTAATTCTCAGAACAACCTAGGAGTTGAGCCTTTTTTTATTATCTACATTTTGCAGAAAACTAAACTGAGGCACAAAGGTTAAGCAATTTTATATATATATAATTTTATATATAAGTTAACTTTATATAACCAGGCTCAGCGCCCGTAGCTCAGTGATAGGGGTGCTGGTCACATACACCAAGGCTGGTGGGTTTGAGCCCGGCCTGGGCCAGCTAAACAGCAATGACAACTGCAACAAAAGAATAGCTGGGTGTTGTGGCGGGCAGTCCCAGATACGTGGGAGGCTGAGGCAAGAGAATCGCTTAAGCCCAAGAGTCTCAGGTTGCTGTGAGTTGTGACGCCACGGCACTCTACCAAGAGCAACATAGTGAGATTCTGTCTAAAAAAACGGAAAAAGAAAAAGTTTATAAAACCAGTAGGTGATTGACCCAGAATCCAAAACCCCATCCTTTCAAAACTAAGAATGTTGCATTTAAGGATTCACGCCATGTGGGGCCCCCAGGTGTATTCACCTGGTACCTTTAGCTTAAACTAGTAACAAAAGTAGTCATAGCACTCGGAGTTCCTCTGACATGGGAAACAATAGGTAATTAAGTTCTGCTTTGTGGGTATATAATTTTATAAATGTCTTTACAGCATCTATCAGATTTCATTATAATTCTTTATTTATGGAGGCTTCTATCTCACTGAAATGTTAGCTGTGTCAGGAATGGGACCTATTCAAAGCTAGCACAGTGTATGGGTAGCCGTGTACCTGAAATATGTACAATGTTTAAATAAATTCAAAACAGTAAGCAAAGGAGACCCCATAGCATGCGCAGGTTAGCCTGGGTGTCAGAGGCGGCTCTCACAGCCACCTCTCTGAGCCACACATGGGGGTTTCTCACCATCTCCACCGCCATACACCTTGCCCCTCTTCCGGGGACCCCAGCAAATGTCATTTCCTTCCTGAGGTTTGGTGCACACCTAAGCCAGGCTTTTTCTTTTTTTAAGAGTTTATATGCAGGGCACATTTGCAATAAAATTCAAAGCTCATATTCACCCCATATTATAAAGAGGAGTTGCTTTTAACCAAACCAAAACAAAACAAAACAAAAACAAACAAACAAAAATAAAGCAGCTTGCCTGGGTTATGGTAAGAGCATCCGTCTTGCTTGGTTCCCTCCTCTTCCCCTTCCGCCCCAGCAGGCCTATCCAAGGTGGGACCACCGTTGGTAGAGAAATCTATGGGGAAGGAGAGCAGAGACGCAGGAGGGAGCAGATACAGGAGTGACGTCGGAGGAGAGAGGCTGGACCTCCACTGATCCATCTGCTGAGCTGGGCTGGGGCAAGTCACTGCAGGGATGGCGGAAGGGCCTGCAGCACAGGTGGGGTGACAACACCCCCAAGGAAAGGACTGCTTACAGCGCGTCAGGCCCTCCCACGTGCCGTGCACTGACTAATGGACAGCACCTCCTGTCCTCTACGAAGCCCACTGCACTGGGGTTATCGGTGCCGTCAGGCACTGAGGGTTCTTTGTACCTAGACTTCACAGCAAACCTGTGTTTCATTCCTCCCATCTGTAAAAGTTTATACTCCTTGCTTTTCCCATCTGCTCAAAATGTAAGCGCAGAAAGGTAACTTTCAAAGCCTATCAAAGGTGCAGCATGAACCTTTGCCCTCTCCATGTTGGCCTCGACCACCTCTTCTTGCTATCTGGATTTCTTGATTTTGTTCCAGACCCAATTAGCAGCCCCTCTAAGATCTGTTGAAGGTTCAAGGGTCCCTTCCCTGAAGCTTCCCTGAGAGTTAGAAATCGGGGGCAGACAGGCTCGAGCAGAGCTGCATTGAGGGGCAGGGTCAGAAGACAGTGCCGAGGGTGAGACCCCATCAGCACCACAGCGGGTCCAGCAACCCCAGGTCCTGGGCCCAGGTGCCCAAAGATCTGCTTTTGGGAGCAGCTGCAGGGCTAACGCCAAACACCTCACACCTTGTGCTGCTGAGGGAATGAAAGACGAGTTTCTCCCTGGCCTAAATTTCAGGTTCCTGTTACAGCCGGGATGCTGTGTGCACTAGCAGGCACACAGATCATTTTTCTTTTTGAACAAGTAAAAATGGATCCAGAGAAAGGAGGGAATCCAAAAATAGGACTCAGTCATCTAATCAGAAAGAAATCCCACCAGCCTGGCAGGGCTCACCTGTACAGTTTGCTTACAAAGTTAAAGAAAAAAAAGTTCTTTTATTTTTGCCTTTGCTTCATTCTTTTGGAAGACCCCCTTCTAAAGCGTTAAAAAGAGATCACATTTTATGTGCCTGAGGTCTTTTAAAACTCACCCCATATTATCTGAAGGGGAAAAAAGGAAGCTGGAGGCTTTTTCTGCAAAAAGGTGTTTAATTTTATACGCCACGCAAGAGCAGCAGCAATTCCAAAAGTCACCACCTCTAGATGAAGAAAAATAATCATCAACTAAGTTATTTTGTAGTGATTGAAAAGATAGGTTAACTTTGTTGAATTGTTCTTTAACTACAAAAATTCCTGTAAGTATTTAAGGTAATTTCTAAAGTGTTTTTCTTATTAAAAAAGATAGTTCTGGGGTTCTCTGGTCCTCTGGTTCACCAGACAGTGACATCTTTTGTGCAGTGCCAGCCGCATCCTTGAGGCCCTATGGTGACAGTGAAGGTCGGAATACACGGCTTTGGTCGTGTTGGGCACCTGGTCACCAGGGCTGCTTTAACTCTGGCAAAGTGGATATCATCACCCTCACTGACCCCTTCACTGACCTCAACTACATAGTCTACATGTTTCAGTGTGATTCCACCCATGGAAAATTCCACGGCACAGTCAAGGCTGGGAATGGGAAGCTTGTCCTCAATGGAAATCCCATAACCACCTTCCAGGAGCGAGATCCCACCAAAATCAAGTGGGGTGAGGCAGGCGCTGAGTATGATGTGGAGTCCACTGGCGTCTTCACCACCATGGAGAGGGCTGGGGCTCACCTATAGGGGGGAGCCAAAAGGGTCACCATCTCTGCCCCTTCTGCTGATGCCCCCTTGTTTGTGATGGTGTGAACCACGAGAAGTACGAACACAGCCTCAGCATTGTCAGCAATGCCTCCTCACCACCAACTGCTTAGCCCCGTTGGCCAAGGTCATCGAGGACAACTTCAGCATCATAGAGGGACTCATAACCACAGTCCATGCCATCACTGCCACCCAGAAGACTGATGGCTCCTCTGGGAAGTTGTGGTGTGGTGGTTGCGGGGCTCTCCTGAACATCATCCCTGCCTCAACTGGTGCAGCTAAGGCTGTGGGCAAGGTCATCCTTTAGCAGAGAGGGAAGCTCACTGGCATGGCCTTCCAGGTCCCCACTGCCAACATGTTCATCATGGACCTCACCTGCCATCCGGAGAAGGCTGCCAGAATGACATGCCTTTAGGAAAAAACAAAGAAAAGGCCTAGGATGTGCTGAAACTGGAGTCCTCCAAGGAACAGCAGCTCAGCTAAAGCAAGGGAAAGATTGGTCACCTTGGGTTCAGCCGCTGTGGACAACAGCAGCCTGACTTCGGTGGGCTGCATGACTGTTCCTCCGTGACCAGCTTTGTCGCCATGCACCGTCCTCTCCAGAGATAGGAGCTACAGCAGGTGTAGGAGCTTGGTACAAATCTCATAAATAAACACAGAGGAAACCTCTCCAAGTTCCTCCTGAGTTTGGTGGGTGCTAACTGGAGAAGTAGCTGGTGGTAGACAAATGTTCCCTGAAGAGAGGCCCTCTGACAGCCGAGAGCTGCTCAGAAACTTGAACCTCATTTATGCACCAGTTTCAAAGCCCTGCAAAGCGTGAAACACCCCAAATCAATTAAAGAAAACCACATGACTTTCTGTTCTGTGGCACGACTCAGAATGGGATATTCACGTAACCCACCAGTCAGGTCTTCAAGGCTAGGGCACAAGGACATCTGGGTGACTACTTAACACAAGTGAGAGGCCATACGTGCAATCCTAGACACCTTTATTTACAGGTTTCCTTTGGATTTCTAGAGAAACTGACTGAATATTTAACTTTGAAGTCAGTGTTTATGGCAACTCTTGTAAACAACAGCTTTGACTCTCGGCTGGAGTACGGGGTTTAACTGGTGATGTCTCTTCAACCAGCAGAGGTGAAGAGTCTCACGTGAATTGGCTTCTTGGGATTAGCAGAGCATTTACAAGGATGGAATCAGTGTCTGCTGAATGAAGGCTGAATGGAGGTTGAAGTTTCTCCCAGTCTCTAGCTAGCTGCCAACAGAGATGAAGCCAAAATTCTTTCCGTCTAAACCCAGGGGCAGCTTGGAGACACGGTCTCTCCTACACTCATGTCTCTCTGAGCTCACGAGTCCTCCCAGCGTCCGTGGGTCTCTTTGCCCCTAAGAACTTCCCTTCTGGGACTCACAGTGCTGGGACCAGGACTTTCCTGTCCTTGGAATGCTGTTCTTCCCAGATGCTCTATGTTGAAGGCGAACGTAAAGGAATGTGTCCCGCGGCAGCTTCCAGGAACGTCCCTGAGAATGTGTCTTCTCCACTTGCTTTTTGGGCCTCCTTTAGTTCTGTTTCTTGGAACATGAATGTGACGAGGTACTCCAGGCACCTCTTTAGACCATGAGGGTCAGGGCCACACCCTAAAGACCGCACAGTCTGAGTGTCTCCGTATCTTGTGGAGCTGAGCTGCCCCACATGGTCTTGGCCACCTACCCACTGGTTTTTGTTGTCAACAGCAATAAAAACATTCAGTCTTCTCCAAGCCCCTGTGGTTTTGATCTCTGTGACTCTGTGAACTAGATCTTCCCTGGGGAATCGTCCATCTTAGTTTGTCCCCTTCTCTCTGGTTAAATGCACCTGGAGAATCCCAACTCTGGTCAGAATCCCATTGACACCCCATTGTACCTGCAGCTCAGCCGTGGGACGGGAAGACTCACCTCACCTAGAGTCACAGCCCCGAGTCCCGGGGGCCATGTGGCACCCCCAGTCCATGGCCGCCTTTCCGGCTTCTCCTCTCTCCTGGAGGCTTAGGCAGGAACACTCCCCACACGTGTGCACATGTGGCTCACAAACCAGCAACCAGCTTCACACTTCACTGAGAAAACAGAAATACAGTAGAGCCCCATAGCCGGCCCCTCCCGGCACTGGCCACCTCCTCCATTTGACCTAATTCTCACAGATGGACATACGACACACGTACGTATCAGTGCAGGGGGCCTGGGTCCTCATGGTGACCAGCTCTGTGTGTTGACTGGGGGGGGAGGGGGGTCACTCAGAGGCTCGACTGTGTATGTTCAGGAGCATCTGGTTTCTCTGACAGCAGCCACATCACACATGATGGTCCCTGCACTGTGGGGCAGCCTTGGATCACTGGGCAACAGGCTGCCGTATTGCAATAGTGCTTTGCTCTGTCCTAAACCTGCCCCTATGGGTCATGGTCTGTGCTATAAGGGCTGCTGGCCTAGTGTCCTGTCTCTTTGGGCTGCTGTGACAAAGTCCCATAGGCTAAGTGGCTTAAACAACACACTTATTTCTTACAATTCTGGGGCCAGGAAGACCAAGACCAAGGTGCCCAGAGGCCTGGTGTCGGGTGGGGACGCTTTCTGGGTCACAGATGGCTCTGCCTTCACTTGTGTTCTCAAAGGTGGAGGGTCCCTCGGGGGCCTCTTGTATGAGGGTCCTGACTCCAACAGGAGAGCCCCGCCCCCTGACATAGCCCCCTCTCAACAGCCCCACGTCATAATGCCATCACCTTGTAGATGAAGATTGCAATGTATAAACTTGGGGAGGGGGCACATTCAGACCATGGCTGGTGGTGTGTGAAACAGAGGTTCCCAGGTTCTGCACCAGCAATGCACCTACACCAGCAGGGCCTCGAGGCAGTGACTTGCTGTCCCCTGAGATTGGAGCCTCTTCAGCCTTTGGCTCTGAGTTTTCCTGGGACTATCCAGGAAAGTGAGCTGTCTGTGCAGCACTGGACGTCACCTTACTCACAAGAAGTAAGCACTGTTTACAGTTCTCTTCCCAGCAATTAAGTCCACTTAAAGCAAATGACTTTCTCCAAACTTCGCAGCAGCCAGGACTGCCTGGCTTTTTACACAAAAGGAACCAGCAGGCTCCCCTCACAAAGGTAAGTTCTACCTGGATGGGACGCCATTCTCTTCCTGGCTGTGCTATGACTGCTGCCTGGCAGGACAGTGTCAGCTACAAACAGTGCAAGGGCTCCTTTACGCCCTGTGTCCCTGCTGGGCACCTCCTCAACCCTTAGCACCTACGGGACGTCCCCCAAGGACCCTCTATGCTGGTTTTTGTGGCTGGAGCCTGAGTCTGACTGCTGGTGGAGCCCAACTGTGAGCCACTGAGTGTCCATTGCCCTGCTCTGCTCTGAACGTGGGGTATTTTGTCCTGTGAATAGGAGATGTTAGTCCAACAAATGTTTATTGCATTCAACTAATGTGTATGAGCATCCTGTGTACTCCCTGGCTAAGAAGTGGTAGGAGACATTCAGGCTCTTCCACACTGATATGCTAATCCAGTTCACATTCTAATTACTAAGGAAGTGAATTAATGAGCAATAACATGATTTCAGACACACGGTGAAGAAAATGCCTAGCACCATGAAGAACCAAGATGGGGCAGGTGGAGCTGTTTTTGATGCAGCCTTTGGGGGATGCCTGCCTGAGGGAGCACAAGCTGAGTGGGTGAGAAGGAGCAGCAAAAAGAGGCAAGAATGGTTTTCCCAGTGGAGGGAGCCCCTGATGTCCTGAGGCAGAGCAGCCTGGGACGTTCCCGGAGCAGGAGGGGGTTGGTGTCCCCTGAGAACCCGACAGGGGTATGGCAGGAGGATGGCAGGTTATAGATAGGCGGGTAGAACCTGCTGTCTCCAGAGGCTCCCACCAGCAGTGTGGGGTTTACCCCAAGGAAATGCGGAGCCCTGAGGACTAGAAGTCTCAGGAGGTATGTGCTACCCGGACGCGACGTGCCTGAGGAATGTGATGTCTTTCAGATTTCACAAGAACACGCTGGACACAGCACATAGCCAGGCAGCATGTTCACGAGGCTGGGCGGTTTTGAGTTGATCTGAAAAGGAGATGTTCCTTCTCCTCTGTGCGCCTTGTGAAGGTAGGTGAAGACACAGCATGGGAGCTTGAGATGTCAGCCGCCCCACCACACACACACACACACACACACACACACACACACACACACACACACGGGGAGGAAAAGTCGCTGGGCCACAGTGAGGCCGGTTTTGCGTGCAGAGCCTCTCGGCAGCCCTGGCGGAGAAAATCCATAAAATGCCCAAATGATTCTGATGGGATCTCAGAGATCAAATGTCATCATTCCTGTCTTTTCTGCATTATGGCTCAAATGTTTTATGGCCGGCCTCTCCTGTTCCTGCTACACTGTTGCTCACAGCAGGAGTTTACATCTGTCCCAGCTGCCATGCCTGAGCCCTGTAACACTTCCCATCATGGGCAGCGTTTACCCGAGGTTTACGACTTGGCTGTGAAACCCAGTTGGCAGCAAAACTGGAAACTTGGCCTGAACAATTTGGCATAAACATTGCCCGGAAGCAGTTTCTTTTCTTTTCTTTCTGTTTTTTTCTTTTCTTTTTTTTTTTTTTTTCTATCTAAATCTGAGAAAAATAGGCTAGGTCATTTTCAAGTTATTTGTGTTATTCATGCATAAATAAAATGAAGCCTGCCAGCTTCCAAGGGCTGTTTGCTTTTGCACTCTTCAAAAATAGATTTGATCCAAGAAAAGTAACAGTTGGTAAACAAATACTCCATGACAGACTGTTAAAAAAAATAGGGGGGGGGGGGAGGGAGTGGAGTGTCGTTCACTAAACAGAAAGGGAAGACGGAAATGTTTCAAAAGTCACTTTGTGTCAGAGAGTGGGAGTCGGGAGAGGTATTATTAGATGATTATGTGGGTTCTAAAGGCAAATTTAGAGATTCCCATGGACTCTGAATTAAAAGTGTAAACAAGCAAGAAACAGGCTTTCAAATAAAATAAAATTTTATTGCGATCTAAGGCATACTTCATCCAAGCACATTAACGCAATTTAGTCGGGAAATGAGTAAACACGTATTTTACATGCTAGTGCCAAACATGATGTATATGATGTGCGATAAATAAAGGACTAATTTTGATGTAAGACACCTCAAGTTTCATTAAAAAATATCCCATAGGTCAAAAGATATCGTAATTTTACGCAAAGCCTAATTTGACGCTAAAATGTATGAAAAATGCCCACTTTCCTAAGCAATTTTGTGCGAAAAGGACCCGCTTACAGTAAGTAACTAAATAGATGGTTGTTCAGACAAGAAAGAACCAGATGATTTCTAAATATGTTTTCTAAGACCAGTGGGCTGCAAAAAATTAAATTACATGTAATTTAATTTAAAAAATAGAGAAAGAAGGAAAGAAAATATAATGATAAATGAAAATATGTTGATTTAACAAAAAAATCAAATACCAGTGTCTGAAGCGCCCTGTCCTCCTGTGTGTGTGTTGAACTAAGTTTAGAAATGCGATTAGTGGGTTTGAGGAAATCCAGCAGCCAGTAGCAGGTCTCTGAAGAGGGAAAGTGATGGTGTGGATGGAGCGCTCCCCAAAGAACGCCCTTCTGGCAAATTTAAAAGTCAGCCTTGACGTCAAGTGAGTCCCAACAAGCCTCGCTCTGAGTTCTGTGGAGTGTGGGCAGCCTGGACTGTCACTGCACCAGCCCTATCAGGGGATGACTAAAGGGACTGTTTGGGGCAAAATAAGACCAAGCCAATTCAAACAGAAAGTAAAAATAATTCAGAGAGGAAGGAATGTGGAAGGGGCGGCCAGCAACCATGCTCTCTGTCACAGGGGCTCCGTGCCAAGGCAGAGCCGTGGGTCCCCGTCCCTTCCGAGTGGATTTTTATATCAGATGCAGTTAAATCCACACAGATGTTGTTGCCAACAATTGTCTCATCCTCTCTTTATAAAGTGTCTTTGGCCAAACTGCAGGCAGAGCCCTAGAGCTCTGTCTTTTGATTGTGGAAGAATTTCCCACCTGGGGATTTCACTCAAATGACAAGTTGTGGCCTTTACCTGGTTCCATTGGTAATAGGTATCTTGGAAGACATCTTGAAGCTGTTGGCACCCTGGAAAAATCCATGCCAGTTTCTCCTGGGAGGGACGTGCCTGGTGTTTGCTACTTGACAGGAAGTCTATGAAGTCATTTGTTTGCCCTAATATCAAAATTGTTCCCAAAGCGATATTGTTGCACTCAGGATTACAACTAGTCATGTGATTTGTAGATGAGTTTTTACACCACAGAGAGCTCATCTTCCATGTTGAGAAGTATGAATAAACACGCAGAATGTTTTGACCAACATTATTCTGTAGATGTGAAAAAGTTAGAGACCTGTGGAGGGTCGTCTGGATGCCAAAGGGCAGAAACAAGGCCAGTCCGAGGTCAACAGGCCTCAGAGAAACGAGAACAGAAGCCCCGAGTATTTCCTGCTGCAGCTTCCAAGGCACACGGGTAGCCGAATCTGACTAATTCCATAAATTCCTTCAGGGCCTGGAGCACATCTTCCCCTGCCATGCCAGGCCCTAGCACCATGCCTGAGATCTCCCAGGGCTGCAGCAAACATCTGCCGGGTGAGCAGTCAGCACCGGAGGATGCTGTGACATTCCTGAGCACTTCTGTCTGTAAATTGACAGGTACTCTGGTGTTTCGTTTCTTTGAAGAAGCTTCACATATTTCCATTTTTTATTTTTGTTTAATTTTTAATGATTAGGGATACATAACACATGTACATATATATAGGGTCCATGTTCCTGCCTTCTTTTTTTATTTTCATAATAGAATGCGGGGAAATGTTTAAAGGCTAAAAACAAGAAGCTGCATCAATCAGCATAAAGAGATTAGTTGTTTTAAAATGCCATGTGCTAGTTTCCTCTCTCTACAGAAAGGGAAGCTGTCTGGAGACATTTCTAGAACAGGGCACCCTTCAGATAACACCCACAACCCTCGGGACCCAGCAACTGGAGAAGTAGCTACCTATGGACCTGAGGTCTGGGGAGGCTTAGGGCAGTTACATGATCAGTGATGGAAACTCCAGGGGAAGTAAGTGTTGGAGTGAAACTGTAGCTAGTAAAATAATTCCACCTTTTAATCTGTCACTTACAGCTGGGGGAAAGCAGGATATTTCAGGTGCAATCCAGAGGAAGTAAAGTCACCAAGATCTCTAGCCAGATGGGATCTGAAACCTTTCCCATTCACACCGTAGAGATAGGGCTGGTGCTGGCCGCGTGTGAAACGGTGTGCACAGTGCTGCTTGGACCACACTGTTGTCTGGAGGTGCAGAGACTGCCGTCACCGGATTCTCGGCTCTCGGCTGAGTGTGCATCTTCTGGTGTTGAAATCAGAGTAGGGAACCACTCGCTTTGACAGAGAATTGTGCTGGCCCAGCGTCCGTGTCCCAAAGATACCTTACCACTCTTTCACTGTTTCTCCAGTGTCACGAGGCACGTCTGGGAAAATGAAACAGAAAGCTGACCGTGGGGCTGATTCTTGGAACTGAAAGGAGGACGCACAGAAGCAGCGTTGGAAGCAGGAAAGCCTGGCTTCATCTTCTGCCGATGTCCTTGCGACATCTGTGACCGGGCTAGTCGTTCAACCCCTCTGAGCCCCAAGAGTCCAGCCAAAGTAGGCAGCTGCCCTACACGCCTCCGGGTGGCCTGCATAACGCCTGCACCTAATGGGACCTGTCCTTTCTCACTCAGCTCACAGATGCTGCCTCAGCAGCTTTGCAGAGCCCACCATCAAATTCAGCAAGACGCTGACCTGGGTGATTTCCCTGGCTGGGCTGTGCCCTGTGCTCCCGAGGCCCTCCTGCCCCCTCTCTCATTCTTTAACCATCTACCTCCAGCAGCTCCTTGGGGACACATCCCAGCTTCCTGCCCTGGGCGGCTTCCAACACTCTCAGAATAAAGGACCCAGTAAACCCAAGCATAGCCTAGACCCTGCGGATTCTGGCCTCCCAGTCCTCTGTCCCCTTTGCCCTTCCCTGGAGGACGCTGAGCACCGTCGGACCCAGGGCCCAGCTCCCACAGTTCCCCTTGCCCCAGACCACCCATACCTGCAATTTCTCCATGCTTAATTCTCAGGCGAAACCTCATGTTTTTGAATAAGTCTTGATTTCTCAAACCAGAGGAGGCTTCCCACTCCCAAACCCTCATTTTGTTTCTTTTCTTTTTTTCTTTTGCAGTTTTTGGCCGGGGCTGGGTTTGAACCCACCATCTCTGGCAAATGGGGCCAGCGCTCGACTCTTTTGAGGAACAGGCGCCACCCAAATCCTCATTTTCTTTATAGGCAGTCCCCAGGTTATGAACAAGATAGGTTCTGAAGGTTTGTCCCTAAGTCGAGTTAGGTACATGTACTGTGGAGTGGGTACATTCACCTATCACTTGCAGATTGCACCTATCCGTTCATATGTGCCAGCTGTGTGTAAGTTGGCCGTTTGTAATGCGGGACTGCCTGTAAGCACCCACCTGAATTCAGTCATTCCCAGAGTGATGTGGGGCTAAGCCCAGAGGGTGCTACCCCTGGGGGCCTCTGGGGAGCCGAGCCTGGCAGAGCCTGGCAGAGGTGCGTGAAGCTAACCTGCATTGCAGGTGCGACCTGCTGGTGTCCTTGGCCCTGCACTGGGCTGGGTCCCAGGAAGGCCCTGGGCAACTATGTGACCACGGAGCCTGTTATTATGAAATAATCTCACTCATCTACTATAAACTTTTGGTACTATGCTGCTTTAGACAGAATGAAGACGATTTGGGGAAATTAATCAGTGGGCTCCAGCGCGTGGCTCCCACAGTGGCGCTGCAAGCCAGCCACAGAACAGAGGGACTATGACTTGTGCATAGCTCCGCCCAGGGCTCTGGCTGGGTTGTGTTCCTACAGCTTTATAAATTACTTCACTCCTTTTGCACGAGAGCATTAATGATATGATGGGGCAGTTACATTTTCAGTTATGCTTTATTATTGCTTTTCAGAGGAAAAATGTATCTCACCTAAATTTGCAAAGCTGGGTATTTACAAAGGGTGTGGAGCTGCTGCCCTACAGACACGAAGGTACCCTGTGAAGATGGTGCTCCAGGAGCTGCCTGAGGGTAACTTGGTCTGTCACCTGCTTTGGTTTTAATCCACTTCACCCTTCCTGTGCGTGGGCTGTGGGCAGTGGCTAAAGACACGGATGTAACTAGGCTGTAACATGGATGTAACACAGTTGTAACATGGTTATAATACAGATGTAACACAGATATAACTCAGATGTATCATGGATGTAACACACTTATAACATGGTTGTAACATGGATGTAACACAGGTGTAAGCACGGAGCTCACATACACCATGGGACACTGTACAGCCTCACCTGAGCCAGGGGCCTGAGTGTCCTGAGCAGGAAAGGTCAGCCGGGGGTTACCGGAATGACCCCTGGGAGTGACCATTTTTTCACAGCACAAAATATAGGAGATAAAAAAGTTGTGCTCTGGGCTGGCACAGATTTCCAGGGGGCTAAGCTTAATGTAAAACACCTTGGGTCTTTTTTTTAGGCAAAGTGTCAAGTCTAACTTCTACTATCTACTGTGTACCATGTGCTGACCACCCTGCGGGACATTCACCCACATCAATCCCCCTCCCGTTAGTCTATGATGGTGTCATTTTCTTTGAATAGATGATAAAACTCCAGTTCAGCTCATGAAGCCACATACTCAAGTACAGCTGGTGAATGGTGATAGGGAGACCCAACCCCACGCCTGAGGTCACCTGTGAAATGAAGGCCGTGGTGAGAAGGGGGTGCTTTACTGAGAGCTCGCCATACGCACACGACACATAAATTGAAAAATCAACAACCACATGAGTTGGGAATCACCCTTTCCCTGCTTTACAGGTGAGGAATCTGGGGCTCCCCTGGGCCAGAGTCAGCATCAGGAGGCCGTGGTATGTGGATACGGGCACTGTCCACGTTGCCCTTGATAGCAGACATCCCCAGAAAGAAACCACTGTCCCCCAAACCGGGCCTGGTCCCTCAGGATGCTTTTAAACAATTTCCCCAATGAGCCTAACAGGGGACCCTCTGAGAAGCATAAGATTTCATATGTAATAAATATTTCTGTGCAGCCCAAGAAGAGGGTTCTCATAAAGCGGGAGTAAGGTGGCTATCCCCCACTCCTCAGAATGCAAGTCCTCTTCTCTCTCAGTGAGAGCACAACCAAGGTCACTCACAGGGTTAGTGGCGCACCTCTCAACTTTCTAGAGAAAAGAACCCACCATGTCATTTAAGACGTAAGAGTCTTCCACAGTTAAACTCAACATCTCTTGGTCTGTTTTCTGTTGCTTATAACAGAACACTTGAAACTGGGTGATTTATAAGAAACTCAGTCTTTTTCTTACAGTTATGGAGGCTGAGAGGTTCATGGTCAAAGGTCCCCATCTGATGAGGGTTCTCAGGCTGGTGAGGACTCTCTGCAGGGTCCCTGAGGCCCAAGAGGTGCAGGGTGGCACAAGGGACTTAGCACACTGCGGGTGTCTCTCTTTTTTCCTTCTAAAGCCATCAATTTCCCTCCCAGGACACCCTGTTCATTATGAGGCAGACTTCAGTAACTGTGGTCAAGAAAAGTGAGCCTAGAAAACCGGACATGATGTGTGGGGGAAGCTCCTCCACTCTGGGACCCAGCAGATTTGTCTTTCCAGCCCCAGAAGGAAGTATGACTTCAACATGAATTAATTAATTGTAATTCACGGTTCATATAGTTCTTTCTACATAGATAAAACAAAATTGGTCTTGTTTTTTTTATTCTAGTAAGGCACAGTTGTTACCAGTTTTCTGGAACCCAAGGAGAGCAAGTACCCTTATTGGAGGATAGGTACATGTGGAATTTTAAAAGCTCACCTTTGATTCTGCTCCTCCCAGCTCTCTCCCACCTGTGAAGCCAACTGCCTGGGTGAAGTTGCTTGCAAGAATCAGGGCCCCTGTATTTATTTGGGAACCTACTAGCTACAGAAAGCCATTTATTTTGATGACCGCCAAGACATTTGCCATATTTGTAACATATGGTGACTCTTTTTCTGCAAGCATTCTTTTCTCTGTTTAGAATAACACCTGTCATAATTCACACATCTTACCTTTGTGTCATGCAGGGCACAGGCAGACTGACTACTAAGTCAGGAGGTGGGCAAATTGCATTCGTACATTTTAAACGTCATTGCGATATATCTTTACAATATGTGTAATGATACATGAGCCACACATGGAATCAACTTGTGGTCATGTAGCCAGTCTACCACGGGGATAATTTCAGTATGAAAAGAAATAAATATGTATTCAGTAAACTTTTCTTTTACTGTTGTCTGTGCCGGTAGTTTTAGAATTTTCGTACATAATAACTGTTTTAGTCCCAAGCATGATATGACCTTTGTTTATTTATGTATGTATTATTCTTTTTTGCATTACAAACTCATTGAAAAGTGCACAAAAATCAGGACTAAGCCAAGACAAAACTGTCTCTGTGGAATTGTAAATAAGCTCCAGCAGGTCGTCCAGCTACGACGTGCACAGTCAAGGGAGCTTCGGGAAGTGTCCTGGACTGAAAACCTCCTGGCCTGTGTGTGCCTGTGTGTTCCAGCACGCACACACACTGATGTATGCATTTATTTTTCTGGAAAGTTAAGAACAAATAAACATTTCCAGAAAGACAAACAGAAGGATTTATTTTATAGCTATCTATTCTGTTTATTTTTTTTCTTTATAATATATATATTTTTTATTATAGATAAAAATATGCACCATAGATGTGGCCCCACCCATCACTCTCCCTCCACCCAGACCTCCCCCCTCCCTTCTCCTTCCTTGGTTCTTTCCTCATAGTCTTGTGGTATAGTTGGGTTATAGCCTTCATGTGAAAGCTATAGTTTAGCTTCATAGTAGGGGTGAGTACCTTGGATACTTTTTCTTCCATTCCTGGGATACTTTGCTAAGGAGAATATGTTCCAGCTCCATCCATGTAAACATGAAAGAGGTAAAGTCTCCGTCTTTCTTTAAGGCTGCATAGTATTCCATAGTATACATGTACCACAATTTGCAAGTCCATTCGTGGGTCGATGGACACTTGGGTGTCTTCCATGACTTAGCAATTATGAATTGGGCTGCAATAAACATTCTGGTACAGATGTCTTTGTTATATTGTGAATTTTGGTCTTCTGGGTATAAACCTAGTAGAGGAATTATAGGATCAAATGGCAGGTCTATTTTTAGATCTCTA
>CAUYPK010090530.1:0-29396 GCA_963574355.1 Loris lydekkerianus
GTCTGTGGCCTGCAGCTGGCTACAAATGCTTATCGAGATGTCTGTAGCCACACATTAAATACAAACACTAACCAAAACTGATGAATGAAAAAAAAAAAAAAAAGAGGTCTGTGCATGGTTTTTATAATATCCACCACCACAGGTAAGCAAAAAAAGTCTTCATATAATGTGCTATGACCAACAGGCAGCAGATATCCCCAGAGCCCACACAGTACCTCTGCTATCACTTCCCATTCAGGCAATTAAGTCAGAAACTGGGAGTCCTGTTAGCCTTCTCCTTCTTATATATCCAATATGATATCACGTCTTTGTAATAGATCTTGTATCCATCTCCTTTGTTCTGCTCCTATTGTTCATGTCATACTTCAGATCTTCATTATTTGTAAGCAGGACAGTTGCCCCAGCTTACTAAATGGTTACTTTGTCTTTGATCTTTTATCTCCTCCCAGTGCTGCTAACTATGATCTTATAAAATGCAAAACCTCTCATATTGTTTTCCTACTTGAATCTCCCACTTGCCTTCTCATTCATAAACACTGTCAGCTTACTGTTATGAATTTGGACTCACTGAGAGGGATTAAATCCTACTTTACTATTTATTTTACTCATGTGTGAGTTACTGAACATTTCTAGCTTTAAGAACCACATCTTTAGATGGGTATATGGTAGTTCCTACCTCATAAAGGAGCATTACATGAGAAAAGGCATTCAAAATATTTTTAATATTTCACAACATGCCTGTAACATAGGAAAAGCATAATAGATATTGGTGATAATTTTATCTCATCATTGTTGTCAAGATCATTATTATTATTTGTCAAATCTACACTCAGCCTGGCCGATCTGCTTCTCCAGTCTTAGACTCACTGCTCCATTCAGGCCTCACACATACCAGCCAGTGACATTTTCCACGTTTCACTCCTCTGTGCTTTGGCTCAGCTGCCCTTTCTGCTTGGCATCCTGTTTCTGAACTTGGAGATCTGGCAAAATATTTCTCATATTTGAAGACTTAATTTAATAAACATCTTTTACAAAGTTTATCCTGATTCCTTCCTCTAACTCTACGAGGAATTTGCTCTCTGGTGTCCTTCCCATACACCACAAACATCCTTCATAGTGTCTCTGCTGTTTGAAAGTAGTATTTGTCTATATATCTAATTCTTTCTTTTGGCCTCTGAATTCTTCAAGGTCAAAGAGTTGTATTGATCTTTGTATTACCAGCGCAGCGCTCAACGCCTAGAATAGGACAGTCGCTAAACATGTGAGGAGCACGTGGAGAAGAGCCCTGCTGCTGCCCAGGAGGCCACCTGAGCCCATCCGCCAAACTGTCTGACCCTCAAAGTCTCACGAGCAAACCCACTTCAGAACAACTGCACTGGCATGTTGAACCTCAGACCTCCAAGAAACAAAAAATGGCCACTTGGAGTTTTAAGTACTAAATATGGGCATTTGTTTCATGACAATACATAACTGATACAGATACATAAATAAAACAGCACGAAAAGAAAGCAATTCAGTTTTAATTCTAGATTTTCCATGAGAATAATATAAAAGGAGAGTCTAAAGTGGAGTTTGCCTTTATCCATAAGAAGAAAAGCAACATTTCATGAAAGAAAAAACAACAACAACAACAAAAAAAACCCCGTAAGATTAGGGGCTTTTTCACTCCAATTATAAAAGTTCTAGCTTCAGCTCATCATTCCCTCCGCCTCTGTTTTCTTAACAGGCTATTGACAAGAGTCATCAGAGACTCAAAGGCATCCAGTTATTTTGTGATAGTAGAAGAGCAACTGTGTGTGATGAGTGTCTGGGGCACAATGGAAGTCAGTACAGCTCTATGTACAATGTCAGGAATTTTCACAACGCTTTCCAATTAACTTCCAGAGAGCCTGACTACAATATCACCAGCTGCTCACTCAATCAATTTCTACACATTTTCCTGAGCTAAATGGGGCTTGCATGACTGAATTTGCATAGGAGTTCTCTCCAGTTGCAATGTCATAACTAGCGGCTGAAGTATTTGGAAATGACTTTTTTTCTGCTTTGTGGGACATTCTCTTTGATTTTATATCTTCCCTGTCTCATTTTCCAGCATTGCTTTGCATCTGTAAGATTTGTAATTGGAATGGGAGTCAAAAAAACAGCAATGAGAACAATAAGGTGGAATTCACTTCTTTACATAATTTACTCACTTATTAATTCATTTTTTAAAACAGATTCCGATTGATTGCTTTTTATCCATAGGGCAATATTGAAGGTGCTAGGGATACAACAAAATAAGGAGTTCTCAAAATCGTGGAAAGAAAGTAATATTTGAGAAAAGAGTCTGGAAATAAATACATAAAACATGGGTAATGATAAAGAGGCTGTCATTTAGGGAGGATAGTAAGAGAAATCCTCTACATAAAGGTACAATTTTAGCTGATGCCTGCAGAACTAAAAAGAGCCAGTGCTAGGAAAATCTGGGGAGGAGATTTTGAAAAGATAGAAAAATAAGAGTAAATGGTGTTTGTGGACAATAGCTGATGGGTACAGAACTGACAGGCAGCCAGTGAGACTTTAGTGTTACACAGAGCATGAGTGATAGAAGATAAGGCCAGGGAGGGAATCAGAGAGCAGTGCAGGCAGAGCTCTAAAGATCACACTGAGAATTTGGATTTTACCTGAACTGGGCATTTAGATGACTCTGTCTTGCAGTGCAGAGATGAGATCAGAGAGCACAAGAGAAAAAGAGAAAAGACCAACTATTGCAGTGATAGAGGTGAAAGATGTAAGACTTAGATGAGAGAAATGATGACGGAGATAGAGGGAAATGGGAAGATGATGCTGTATTTTGGAGGTGGAGCTGGCTGAATTGTGTGAATGGATATTTTAGAGTTCCTGTGTATACAAATTATGACTACAAGACCTAGTTTTGGCTATAGCACTTCATGAAATTCAAACAAAAGCGATGCTTTCATCCAGTGAAGGACATCACAGTCTTGCCAAGATTAAAAGCCTAGGTTGCCTAATTTGCATATAGACAAAGCTATAGTCACACAGATAGGGTTTTAGAATGAGCCTATGAAAGGGAACTGTTTAGATAATTTAGATGTATAAAATTAGAGACAACATGGAAATTGAAACATTCCTGCAAACTTAAAAAATCCCTAAACCAACATTCCTTCATAAGGAGTCCTTATTTTTTAAACATGGATAGGAAAAGTAGATTTAAATTTTACAGATATATTTTTGGGAAATAAATAGGTTTTGTTCATATAAACCACGCAAACTCAAATGAACTATTAATAATTCATGCTAAATGACAGACAAGACAACTAGGAGATCAGTTTATACAAAGTGTCAAAGTAAATAGTAGTAACTATCTACTGAAAAGTTCCACATGGTCAATTCATAACAGAAAACTAGGATGGAGGTATAAGACTACATAAAAGTACAAAGTAGAAGAAAGTACAACGAAAAAATGAAAGGGTGCAAGAAAAATACTAAAACATCAATCAGAAAAACTTTTGAGAAAGTAGGATACTTTGGGGGAAATTACAACTAGTGTCATATTGATATTTATATTGACTGAGAATTATTCTAAGAAAAATGTGTTCAAAATTTCTTTGAACAGGACCATGGTTTTCAGGACATGTACCTGGAATACTGTAGACTTTAAAGGGACATACTGATTTAAGTATAACTTTACAACACCTAAGGAGAATATAATGATCTCCCACAGAGATAATGGGCAGTACTATGAGTAACTTTACCCCCAGGAACTTCAGCCTGATATTCTTGATAAGCAATTTCAAAGTCTCAATCCATTACAACTATGAAGTCTGACAATTAAGTCTGTAAACTTGCCCCTGTGCACTTACATTGTCCACACTGAACAAACAACCTCAGCCAGGTTTCATATAACCTGGTGTCTCATAGTGGTGTTTGTGTTGACATGTGGAGTTTTTTGCTGAGTGGCAGTCATTATTGTTGCATGTTTTTGTGTGCCATCTCAAGCATTTCACAGCTTGAATTAGAGCAATAAAATAAACATTACATTTTATATTACAATCGACAAGAGTGAATGTAAAATTAGGGACATGTTTGTCTAGGTTTGTGGGGATAATGCCATGAAGAAAATGGCAGCATTTAAACGGGTTAAACATTTTTCTGAGGAGAGAAAGCAATCTCAGATGAAAAGAATTGGGGCAGCCAGTAATGAACAGAACCAATGAAATATTGCAAAAATTCATCAAATTGTGTGTCAAAGTCATTGGTTGATTGTGAGAAGCATAGTAGACAAAGTAAACATCAGTAGAGATACAGGAAAACCTTAAAGGGAAATCATAGCCAAGGACTCATAGCTCCTGCATCACAACAATACATCAGTTCACAAGGCTCTGTCCATGAGGGAGTTTTAGCCGCCAAACAAATAACTGTATTGGAACACCATCCATACTCACCTGATCAGGCCCCTGGTGACTTTCTTCACCCAAAGATAAAGGAAATGTTGAAAGGAGGACACTTAGATTACATTTAGGACATCGAGGATAAAACAATGACAGCTTTGATGGCTATTTCTGAAAAAGTTACAAAATTGTTTTGAAGGGTGGACTAAGTGCTGGTATCACTGAATAGCTTCCTTTAGAGTAATTCAAAGGTGATATTCAGCATTGAGGTAGCACTCTTCCTAGGATGGGTCTGTGACCTTGTCAGACATGGATGTCCAGAAAGTCCACATAAAATGTATTGTACCTCAAAAAATAGGAGAGGAGCTAGACCAGCAAGAGTTAGTGGATGAACATTAAGCGTACTTGTAAGAGATCTATGTGGACAATTAGAAAGTGGGGTTAGACTATGGAAGCTTAAGCTTCAGCATATGAAGATTGAATTTGGAAAAGGCAAAAAGAGAGAAAACAGAAAGCATGTGAGGATTGTACAGTGATTATTACGACAAAAGCATTGCAAAAACTGGGGACAAATCATTACATATTAAATTCAAAATTTCAAAAATCTACAAAATCAATCTCAGTCATAATCTCAGCAGATAATGAATGAAGTAATATGGCATTTATCTACAGCCTATGTAGACCAGCCAATGGAAAGAATTAAGAAGATGTTATAAATATTTGTTTAAGGCCTTATAACTCCTTAAAGGAGATACATGTATTAAAAACATGGAAGAAAGCAACAACAACAAAAAAATCATCAAAGAGTTTCACAAGTCATTACAAAGATATAACAAACAATAAAACAGGCTTAAACAAAGATCTTATGCATAGGTGTAAGGGCTGAACATAGTCTTGTCAAACAAAAAAGATACAGGAAATATTTTTAAAAAATGCATTGGATAGAGTATGTGTGGATTATATGAATTAAATCGTATTTGTTTGGTAGGACTAAATGCCAAGGACACTTATTTGATCACTTGTATGTTCTGAGTTAACTAGATACAGTGGAACATTGTTAATTTACTTAAAGAATATACTTTGTTGACAAAGATTATGATTGTATTTATGTGGATATGTTATAAAGCATAGTAAATTAGAGTGAATTAGAGAGAGGTGTGTATTATAGAGTATATCTGTGACTATACTTAAGGAATATATATATATATATATATTGACTGGGGCTAGCTTTGAACCCGCCACCTCTGGCATATTGGTCCAGCACCTTACTCCTTTGAGCCACAGGCACCACCCTTAAAGAATACATTTTGTTCACAATGATTGTGATTATATTCATGCAAATATGTTATAAAGCATAGTAAATTAGAGTGAATTAGAGAACAGTGTGTGTTGTAGAGTGTGTATGTATATGAATTATGACTTTTAAGTCATAGCTTTATGGTATGCTTTATTAGTTCTAACTAATCAAAAATGTTTATATACAGAGAGAGACAGCAAACTTTATCAGGACCAACACATTAGGGTAGCCTTATTTCTATATACAGTCATGCTCCCTATAATGATGTTTCAGTCAATGATAGACCAAATATATGATAGTGGTCTCAAGAGACTTTATTAGTAATACTGTATTTTTACTGTACTTTTTCTACATTTAAATACAGAAATATGTACCATTGTGTTACATTTGCCTGTAGTATTCAGTATTTACATGTTTGTAGCCTAGCAGAAATAGGTGATCCCATATAGCCTAGGTGGAGAGTAGGCTGTATCCTTGAAATTTGTATAAATTCATTCTACAATGTTCAAACAAAGACAGAATTGCCCGAGGATACATTTTTCATAATGTATCGCCATTGTTAAGTAATACATGATTGTATATGAAATTGTAACCACCATATAAGTTGGATGTATTAACGGCAGATGTGAAAATATCTAAGTTCAACCTATTAGGGTTGTGTGATTTACGAAGCATAAAGCCCACATTCAGATGGCTGGTGGTAACAGAATCAGAGTTTAGAATAATTTTAGGTAGGAGCATCATCTATACATATAGTTTTTTCACTAAGTACAAAAAATTCTGAGTTTTCATGACTCAAACCCCCTCCCCCCCACCCCAGTTTCATAGGAGTATAGTGTCCCTCTGCTCTCTGAACACAGGAACTCTGGGTCTCTGGCCATCTGCTCTTGACACTCCTCTGTACCCCATCATAAAATGTAGAAAAGAGGAGCCAGAACCCCATTATGCCAGGGACCAGTTTTTCTGTGCTTTTTTCCCATTCACTTATCACATCAGCTTTCCAGAGTATATATGTTAAGCCTGTTTTACAGGTAAGAAATCTAAATTTGAAGTGAATTGAAATTAAGGGTCACATTATTATTAATTAGTAGATGAAACAAAGATGGAAACCTCAACCTCTCTACTGAAAATTCAATACTTTGCTTTTAGGAACTTTATGTAAAGTCTTAATATCCAAAAGCTCCCATTTACCCTTTCTTTGTTTTGTTTTATAGAAACACTACGTTGAATAATAACTAAGCAGGGAGCAACAATTCCCTTTGCCATCTTTCATCTCATTCTTCCATCACTCAGTGCAGGCTGTCGGTAAAAGCTATTATACAAAATTTGGATTCAGCTCAACATCTAAGAACATAAGCCTTTCACACCCTCTTTTCTGATTTCACACTGTCAAAAATTGGAAAGATGATCCAATCTAATTTGTCTTTTTAGTAAAATGTGCAGAGCACTTGGATCTGTATCACTATAGTAAACATGAGTTTTGAATGGCCTGGGCCACAAAGTATTAAATATATAGTTGACATATGTGTATATAAATATACTGATATAAGAGTTCATGGATATATAGTCTTATATAGTCTCTCTATCTATATATATAAAATCTTAGAATATCAAATATATTTTAAAGAGAATTTTCTGAACATGAAATTCTATTTCTTTGAACACAAAGAAATACTAAAATGAACCACCATACTTTTTTGTTGTTGTTGTTTGTTTGTTTATTTATTTATTTTCTAGTTTTGGCCGGGGGCCAGGCTTGAACCCCCCCCCCCCCAGTATATGGGGCCGGCGCCCTACTCTTTGAGCCACAGGCTCTGCCCAGATTTTTTTTTTTCCCGCCATACTTGTTTAATGTGCTGACTTGTGTGTTGTTTAATTTTGCTTTCAGAATATTGTACAGTGGCATCATGATTTGGTGCCAAGGTTGTAAACTAAAGAGTGGCTTTAAATCTATGAAGAAAGAATTTCTAATGGAAAATTTCAGACAAATTTTTTATAGGTCTCATTATCCCCACTGCAACTATAGTTTGTACAGCCAACAACATGAAATAATAACTCTTTTCCAGACAGTTACAACATTCTCTGTTTTCTTGAGTTCTTTTCTAATTTCAGTCTTACCGAAATAAAATGCTGAAAATGTACCTGCATATTTTCCAGAAAATGGGGATGAAGAAAGAGAGCCCTTCATTAATAGATACCAAGCAAAGGCAGTACAGGTATCCCAAAGCCAGGGACAGGCATCTGATTAATAAAATTGAATCACATGTAAATCAGTGGTAAAGTGTCAGATTCTTGAATAGGTTGGAGGATTTATTCTAATGAAAGAATGGCAATAAAGAAGCATTTACAACTGAAATGGCAATGGAAGTAATTAAGAGCTCCTTTAAAAACAGGAGAATAAATGAAGGAGTTGGGTAAGGATGGAGTGTTAATAGGACGGGGGGGGGTAAAAAACAGCTGCAGACCATTTATCTTCTTGATTGGCTAACTTTATGGATTTTTTCAAGGCAGCATTCTGTTGAAAATACTATGGTAAACATAAATATTTCTCCAAATGGCATGATAATGACTCTGGAATCAGATGTCAAATATAAAAGCAAAACCACATTTGAAAGGCAATGGAAAACAAATTTTTTTCAGAGTGCCAGATTGAATATAACCATTGAAATTGTTAAGTGCTACAATATAGAAACAAAATATACCAGATAATTTAGCAAAGAAACATCAAAGTTATAAAATTTGGAATGTGTGAGGGCAGATTTTAAAGTTCCATTTGCTCACTCTTCAACGTATAGTTATTTTATATTAAATCTTACTATCCTTTCTGACCTACTTGCTTGAAACATCTTTAGTACTGTTGCCACAATTCCTTATTTGGGTTTATTCATTATGTGTTCTTAGTTCACTTTCAATTTGTATATAATTCATATTCCAAAATAGATGCAAACTCCCTAAGAGAAGAAAACAAATGTGTAAAATTTTTAGATTTTTGTTAACTATGGGAGAAGCATCAGTTAGAAATCTCCAGTGGACCCCAAAACAGAGCTGAGCTTCCCTGAGCTGAAAAACGAAAATCCACAAAGAAATGTTTTGACTCATTTAAATAATTCATAGATAGAGTTTAGATAATAGTTAATTTAGAGGTTAAAGTATGTCTACAAAAACTCAATCTTTATTTCTCCAGTTTTAACTGTTTACCTCTCCAAGTTCAGTGTTCATCACTAGGGTGGGTATAAGCTGGTTCTCAGCTCATGATATCAGGGGCATGGGCTTTACTTTGTATATCTGGAAGGAATAACTAGAGTGTCTTTCCCTTAAGTATAATAGGAAAAAATACGTTGTTACTTCTCATAGCTCTTACTGGGATCACTTTTACATCTCTGAACTAATTATTTTAGCCAGAAGTGTATAATAAAATTAGAAAGACTTAGTTCACAGTTACCATATCTGAGCTAAGCATGGAGATCATCTAGCCTCAGATACGAGTGTTGAGAATGGTGAGACAGGGTGAACTCACAGAGAGAGATGCTAGGTTTAGTTACCAGAAAAAGAGGAAATGGATTCTGGGTGCACAAACAAATTTGTCTTCTATAGAAAAAATAAAATAATGCATTTTCTATATATACTTACACACAACACACACACTCAGTAGAACCTCCATAGTTGACTACTCCTCTACATCCACCACCTCTTAAATTCACCGCATTTTCGAGACTGGACATGCACCACATGTATGTAACAGTACAGTAGGACTTGTTCCTTATGCTGACCACCTCCAGATGTTGACCAGCTTGTTGCAGTCCCTTGGGTGGGCAACTTACAGAAGTTCTATGTATATATTTGAACTAAGTTATCTTGGGGAAGAATTACAAAATGTACATGATATTGTGTATGATGGGACAAACTAAGGTTGAGAAAGTAGACATCGGGTAGATTATAGCCAGCCTTGAATGCTAGGCTGAAGATTTGAGACATCATTCTCTTCTTAATTGACAACCATTAATGAGGATTTTAAACAGAAGAATATCATGTACATTAGGCACTTCCTCCTAATTCTTATTAAAGTATATAGCAATGGAGATAAGATGTAAATGTCACACCTACTCTACGTGAGCAGTAGATTTTGTGATTCTTTTTTTCAACCTTGTGGGGTGAGATAGAATAGTCACTTTAAAAGGATACTGAATCTCAAGAGAAAGTATAGACTGTGCTTAGTTCATGTGAATAGAGAAGTTAGACATTCTTTACTGTGTGTTCCCAAAGCATCCTCAAGAGATTCTAAATGTAGTGCTCATCAAATTTAACTCATACTTCTCAGGACATAGTTTAAGGCAGAGAAGTCCCAATTTTTGGCTTCTCTGGGTCACACTGGAAGAAGCAGCATTGTCTTGGGCCACACATTAAACACGGAAGCACTAATGCAGCTGATGAGGAAAGGGGGAAAAGCAAAAAAGATCTGTGCATAATTTTCATAATATTTACCACCACAGATAAACCAAAAAGCCCTCACATCATAATACTAATTATACAGTGTCCCATTCAGAGAGCCTTTTAAAATCCTCTAGTAGATCCCAAGTTTGTGATAACCAATATAGAAAAATGTGCATATCTAAGTAATAAAATGTCTTGTTTTGTTTTTTGATATTTTGTATTATAAAAGTAAAACTAGCAGGATATTTGACATTACCTGGGAATAACGAAGGTTGCAATGTCTGGTTTGATGCAAATGGTTGAAATTCTCTGAAAGTTCTCAGGTGTTCATCAAATATTTTGATTCTACTTTTACTCTGAATGAGCTTTATTCTTGGACATAGTTGCCCACAAATGTAGGTGCTTCCCAAAAGTGAAAACTGAATAAGGCGTGATTTTGAAGCAAAGGATATTTGTCTCTGGGAAGACAGGACCTATAAAAGTCTAGTAAAGGGACATGATCAAACTTTTCTTTAAGTCTGATGTCGGATTGCAGCTCTCTGCACTCCATTTGAAAATTGGCCGGTAGCATATTCATGTGGACTGAAAATGGAATCACAAGTGCATCAAAATATTGATTATTTTTCTGGAATTCTTGAAATCTTCACATTTTTGTATCAAATCACAAAGCAATGGTACATATTTCTTGCTGTTCACGGGACTGTGTTTAGACAACATGTCACATTGTTTGCTTTTATATGAGCTTGCATAATTTTCATTTTCATTTAGAATGCAGCTATGGTTTGAAACATTGTATGGATAAGTTCATTTTCACCTTTAAGACTTATGTTTAATTCATTTGAATGAGTGCTTAAATCCACTAAATATGCGAAGTCTTTATCCAGCTTTCCTCGTCAAGTTCTGGCACAAATTTGTTTTTTGATACCATAAATGACTTGAAACATGTCACAAATCTTGAAATCTTTTCAACAGTTAGCCTCAACGTAGCCATCTCACTTCTGAGAAGTAAATGATGTCACCATAGTCAGTCAGCACCAGTGATTTTAAGGAATTCCTGGAATTGGTAATGATTGGCCCTTGGCCCTTATGAAATTCAGTCTTTACACTTTGCATGATGTTATGCATTTTCAAAGTTATTGAACACACAATTTTTTTTGATGTACTATTCAATGATAATCAAATGTGAGTTTTGGGTGGAAACTGCATCAACTTCTATTAATTTTAGAAGTTCCTCTTATTTACCCACCACTGCTGGGTCACCATCAGTGACTACACCAGATACGTCAAAAATGGACCAAGAAAACCACTTTAATGTATTTTTTACAGCTTTTTATAAGTTTCTTGACTTAGTTGTCCTTTTAATGGTACTAAAGAAAACATTTGTTCAGTGACGTTATATTCAACAATCAATACTTCTAATAATGGCCTGGCACCTGTGGTTTAAGCGGCTAAGGCGCCAGCCACATACACCGGAGCTGGCAGTTTCTAATCCAGCCTGGGCCTGCCAAACAACAATGATGGCTGCAACCAAAATAAGCCAGGCATTGTGGCGAGCGCCTGTACTCCCAGCTATTTGGGAGGCAGAGGCAGGAGAATGGCTTGAGCCCAGGAGTTGGTGGTTGCTGTGAGCTGTGATGCCACGGCACTTTACCCAGGGTGACAGCTTGAGGCTCTGTCTCAAAAAAAAAAACAAAAAAAACTTCTAATAAAAATGGCAAGTTGAGCTGTATCAGTAGCATCAATGCTGTCATTCATCTTCCAAAGTATAAAATTAGCAGCTTTACTCTCTAAGCTTCTTTCAACAGATTTTACAAGCTCTTCAATTAGACTGGCTACAGTTTGGTGGGGAAAACTTATTTTAGAAATATTTCCCTTTATTTCAGTGAAAATTGTATCTGCTGTGCTTTCCATGTATTATTTAATAAATGCACAATCAATAAATGGTTTTGATGTTTTTGCTATTAAATATGCTACCATATAACTAGCTTTTACAATGGAATCTGAGTTGTAACTTAAAAAAGAAAAATTTTTGTTGAGAAAACAGATTTTTTCAGTTTTGCTCTTTTGTCCTTAACGATACAATCCTTCGTGCACATTGAATTTGGCAGCATATTTTTGATGTCTTTGAAAACTTGCACAGATTCCCTAAAAATTAAGCATAGTGCCTTACTCTTTGCTTTGACAAAAACATAGTCATCTGTCCTCTTTTCATTGAACCGTCTCTTTTTATCTATAATTGTTCTTTTGTGGGGTTCTGTTCTCTTTTGAAATGTTATATAGGCCATGCTGGGATTAAAAAAAATTAATGGATAAGGAACTGTATTTACGTTTATTATAAAAAACTTAATTGATAGGAAAATAGAAAGCAAGGTTTGGGCCCTTCCACATCTCAGCTACTGATGGAGGGTGAGGCAAAGGGCTGATTGTAAAGTGCAGTGGACAATGCCATGATGTGGAAGTACTCTTAATCAAATAAGAATGCTTACCTGACTTCTAAATAACATAAAATTCCTAGCATTGTAATGGTAGGTTGAAATAATATTGATAATCCCTGCCTCGTTAAGTCACCAAAAGCACATGTAATGTCTGATGGTATCAACTGGACTGTCTGTACTTGGAAGATGACAGACACACTGAAGCTGCACACTGCCTTACACCAAAGCCACGCGTGCCTACAACTAGCAAGGGCATATGTATGTTTATTTTATATGACATTGAGACACAACATTGATGTCTACAAAGTTCACACTTGAAAAACATAGAACTGATTTCCACCCCCCAAATCACGCAACACTCATAATTTTTCAGGTAAGTTTACAATTTTGTGTTGGCCACATTCATAGCCATCCTGAGCTGCAGGTTGGATAACCCTGGTTTTAGGCATAGGAGACAGATAAATCAGTATTTCTTTTATAGAGAAAGAAAAATTTAAAATAAACCCCTGAAAAATCTAAAAACAAACTTATCTTGGCATGATGAAGATAAAATCTTCATATATACTAGAACTATTTCTAAACCTTATCTCCCTAAAGGTTTTATAACCTTGGCTCTGCCTATCAGGTTTTGAAGATCACCAGAAGTTTTTTTTTTTAACTTGAGCTGATTAGTCCTCTCATTATTAGACAGGGATGCAGTCTGGAGGTCAATTGTTTTATTTTATTTTATTTTTGTTGTTGTTGTTGTTGTTGTTTTTTAATGCTAGCAACCCAATTCCTTCATTTGATGATTATAATCAACAATTCTGTTGTATTATAGTGTATTCATTATACATAACATAGTGTATCTCTTTTCTTTCTTATTTGTTTGTAATTTCTAATGATCAATAAAAATTTATTGAGTAATAGTCTGCTGGTTGCAAAAAAACCTTTTAGTCTATAATGTCTTGGCTAATTTTCACTTTATTTTTTCACATGGAGGTAGGGATTAATATGAACATTTTCTTTTTTCTTTCTTTCTTTTCTTTTTTTTTTTTTTGAGACAATGTCTCACTCTGTTGTCCCATGCTAGAGTGCCATTGCATCAGCCTAACTCACAGAAACTTCAAACTACTGGGTTCAAGTGATTCTCCTGCCTTAGACTCCCAAGTAGCTGGGACTTTAGATACCTTCCATGGGGCTTTCCTAATCTTTCTATTTTTTAGTAGAGATGGAGTCTTGTTCTTGCTCAGGCTGGTCTTGAACTCCTGAACTCGATCAATCTTCCCATCTTGGCCTTACAGAGTGGTAGGATTGTATGCATAAGCCAGTGTACCTGGCCAATATAAACAAAATTTTGTTGAGGTCAAACCAAACTGGGGTCAGCTTGCCCTGTGCAGCAAAATCAAATACTGAAGTTAAGACATGCAGTGGGAGGAAAAGGCTTTATTGCAGGACACCAAGCAAAGAGTACAGGTAACTATCACTTGAGACTCAGACACTCTGATGGCTTACAAATCAGGGATTTTAAAAGGAAGGAAATTTCAGGAAGGAAAATTACAAAGTAGTACATGAGGTTATACTTTGGTCTGACCCCAAAAGGCAGGATATTCTGAAGCAGGGTGGGATAAATGAATTCAGAGATTTTAGATTCACAGAAAGGAATATGAAAATGTGTGACAGGCCTCATAGGGGGAAATTTAGAAAAAAAGAATGATGATCAGAGCTTGGTTCCTCAGTCCCCCTTATCTGTATTTTTCATCTGGTGTATGTTTCTAGAAACAACCCTCAAGAATATATATTAAGTTTCTTCAGGGAACCAAGCACCTCCCATTTCTGGCTTGCCAAGGGGAATATTGCTATTCTTATTCATACTTTAAGACTGGCTGGGTGCCTAAAACTTCCCCTGAAGTATAGAGATTTTCCTTTATTTCCATGCTTGTAGGGCACAGTGGGGCTCTAAGAGGGGGTCTGTGCTCTGTCTCAAGAATTCAAAAAAATCCATGTATGACAGAGAATGACCTGAAAAAAGGAATAAATGTGTTCTCCATCTCTTTAACCCCTGTTCTCCATCTCTTTAACCCCTCCCTTGCCCCTTTTGATTTTTTAAGAACTAAAATCTATATCCCTGTCTCAGGCCAGTGGAGGGAGAGGCAGCACAATATGTTTTGTTCTTTGTGCCACAGGATAAATTTCAAGAGCATCTCTGTGCAGAAGACACAAGATCATTGTACCTAAAGATGAATAGTCTAGGCAGAGGCAACAAGATTGTCTTAGTCAAAAATGGGATTATGAGATTGACTAGAACCCTTAAAAAGCTCTATGCTTCTGTTCAGAGGGGGATGCTGGCATTTTGAGATAGAAGTCTACCATTCTACCCATTTTCTGGCAAATTAATGAGCTACTCTTTCTCTCTCCTTATTTTTCTGAACCACCTTTAAGGGAAAAGTGCTGAAATTTCAGTAACACATGTAAGTATATTCACTTCTTAATTACATAAAGCAATCTGATTTTCAGTTCCGAGTTATATTTTTCTTTCTATTTCTTTTGAGTTCAACTGTGTTGAACTGGGTTTTCATTTAAGTTATATATAGTAAGTCAATTCTCAACGTAATTGATAGGTTCTTGTGATACAGGGCTCCCCCACCCCATTCAGGGCTGGACAAGGGCCCCTATTTTCCAGACATAAACAAACAGACTTTTTTCCTCCAAACTGCACTCTCTGAATACAAGCACAGCAGGAAAAAGCAGTTTTTCCAATATTTCCTGTAAGCTGGGCCTCTTCTATAGTAGACTTCCTGGCATTTTTGCCCTGAGCTGGCAGGACTACATTCATTTGTTAATATATTCATTCATTCACTAATCACCATTAACGACTGCCTGTCCCAGCATTTATTCTTAAGATCTCCCTGTTTACAAAACAGTATGTAACCCATGTAGAAACTTCACATTTGGGTCTTTCCCTCTGCCAGAAGCTCTGATGCTTTTTATTCCTTCTATATTCCTTTCTATCTAATAAATCCTATTTTACCACTGATCTGTTGTCCATCAGTTCATTCTTTGAATCTCTGAGACCATGAACCTGCTGCAGAAAAAAATTCTCTCAACACTTGAAAACTATGATTTTAAGTGAAATGATGTATAACAAAAGGAATTTTCATTTTCTCGTCAACATTGTAACAAAACAATATTTTTAAAAAGGATTTTATTTAAAGATCTGCTGTAAGTCCTTCCACTTACAGTCAGAGTTTCCAAGAAATTATTAAGGACATTAAATGAGGATTTATTGTGTCGTATATTCTTTAACTTAATGAGGTTACTAGAAAGCTATTTATTTCTTTATTTTTACATTTTATGGTGCATACTTACTTGATGTAAATTTTTATACACAGAAAAAAAATTGAGGTTGAAAAAATGTTTTTGCCAGCCAAAATATAAATATTAACATTTGTTGAATGGAATTTAAGCTCTGGTTTCTTGAAATCTGAAATGGACATAACAGTAGTACTTTTGTTATAGATTTTCATTAAATTTTAAGAATATAAAAAAAATTTCATTAAATTTTCTTATTAAATTTAATTTTCATTAAATTTTTATAGCACTTTATAGATTTGGCATACAGTACATAGTTCCTATAAGAGATATTAATTTTATAGTACTTATAGCAAAATAATAAAAAATTAAAGGATCATGAACAGTATTTGGGAGGATATTTTATTTTCATGTTTTATATTTCCAAAGGTGGTAACAAAACAAGATTAGATTTATTTCTGTAAGACAAACCAATTATTCCATGGGAATAACCTATTTTTAAAAAGTACAAAATATCACATGCAGAGATATATGGCAGGAAAAGGGAGATTGAGGGTGCT
Organism: Loris lydekkerianus; assembly: GCA_963574355.1. Lineage (NCBI taxonomy): Eukaryota > Metazoa > Chordata > Mammalia > Primates > Lorisidae > Loris > Loris lydekkerianus. The sequence continues at coordinate 16,406 of CAUYPK010090530.1, forward strand.
ATCTTAAGAATTTAATAAATAAGAGGAAGTCTATTCTTTACTGGAATTCTTCCCTTTGGAAGGCCTGAAACATTTGAAGTTTTGTTTTATCTATCCTAAATGGGTGGTCTTATTTACTATTGCTTATATTCTGAAGTACAAAGTCTGGGCATTTTACCAAAAGGCCTAATTCTCCTTTGCTCTTGTCTGTTCTAGCTTTCACTAACTTAGTCTGAATAGTACAAAGAAGATGGTTACTCTCTGCCTATCTCCCTTTGATGATAATCAGAGTAGCTCTCAGGGTGCTGAAAAGAGTTTAAGTCTTAGCTATACCATGTGCCCAGAACTAGCTCTCTATAAAAGCTAATAAAAACATTTGATGTTCCTTGAGTCATTTCTTTTATATCAGCACTTTTCTACATGCTTTATAAATGAATTTACTTCTAAATACTATAATTGCATTTATAATCACAATTTAGAGATACTAAGTACCATTTCCAGATGACACACATCCCAAACTGGCCCAGCCTGAATTGGAACCCAATGATTCTAACTCCAGACTCCACTAAGAGTGAAATAAGTTCTTCCTCAGGACTACTTAAAAGTACACATTAGAATTTTCTCCACGGTCTAATCAAGGCGATCACAACAGGTAATACTCTTGTCTGGTAGTATTTAGTTTTCTGTCTTAAATGTCCCTGGTTGTGGTAGGTATTGAGGACAAGGACCAATATTTCAGGTAAAGAAATTCCTGTTATAAAACTGTTTTAAATTTTTAAGGGTCATGTAACCCTTAAACCCTTACTCCATGAACAAATTTCAATGACCTCTATATGTTTTTTTATAATACTCTCCCTTAATTAGCTATTCAATCTTTTGAGTGGTTTCCTAGAAATGGTAGATTTTCTACAAGACCAAGGGTTGAAATTCTGAAGGCCTCTGGGCAAACTTCCTAGCTAAGACTCACTATCTTCCTTAACCTGCCCTAAAGCACATGGACCTTCCCCCAAATGGGAATTTTTTCGAAGCTCCCCAAATTGAAAGGGGCATAACCCATTTTGGGATGGTTGAGTACAATTTGTGAAGGTAGGAAATGAAATTCTGAAGTCCTCTGATGTAACTGTTTTGATTTGGTACTCCCTGGGGTTATTAGTTAAACTGTAGTGCATTTGTTTGGAACCTCTTGAATTTCTCTTTGAGTGCTTACCTGTGTTGTTGTATTTAATGTAAACTTGGAGTCTGTTAAGTTCTCTATCTCTACTACCTCTTCTTCCTACTTGGAATTTCCTGTCAGTGGTATTACAAATACAATCTGAAGTCTGAGAGGTAGAAAGACACCTCCATTGGTGATTCCTCTTGCAACAAGTCTAATGTCTAATATCTTAAAGGATGTCTTCACCCTAAAATCTGAGAGATTATAAGACGTCTCTGTTCTAAGAGCTTGAAAGATATCTTTGTCCACGAAGACAGTTTGGCTGAGGTGCAGGGAGGGTCTCTTGAAGTTGGAAAGCGAAAGAGAGGAACAGGTGATGGGTCGGGCCACATCTATGGCGCATATTTTTATCTATAATAATAATAATAAAAAAAAATAATGTAGAGGGTTAGATGGAAATTCCAACGATCCCAAGCCTGGAATTCTAAGATGAAAGGTACTGAAACTTTGTGTTTGGGTGTATTAGATGTGTTTTGTGTATGTACATGTGTTATACATCTACATGGTACCAAATTGGCTTATAAATAAAAAGAAATCTCAATAAACTAAATACAGCCAAATGATTTTCAAGTTCATGTGAATTTATTAATCTTTGTTGATGAAGCTTGTTTTTAAAAAATGTATTTTTGTAAAATAAAAATAAAAACATCTTCAAAATTGTCAGCATACATTTTCTGGGTTTACTGGTCATTTTTATTTTTTAAGATGTGAGCATTTGACACAGAAGTTATAAAACTATAAACTCAGCCAAAACAAAATGAATGGTATATGTGATCTTTGAAAACTAATTTAATACTGTTAATGTAATAAAATATCTTGAGTTAGGGCAAAAACATATGTATGTTTAAGGTTCTTACTTAAGTAAAAAACATAAATATGCTTAAACAAAAATTAGTGTCAGTAAATTTGATAAATAAAACTCTACATTAATGGTATCACTGAAACAAAAACTATGGTCAAAAGTTTATGGAGATATTTTGGGTTTGGTCTCTTAATCCTTATGGCAGATGCAGCTCCTTCTAGTGACTTTAATTTCTGTGTAAAGGTACAAACAAAATATGTTTCTGACTCACTTTTCCTATTATCTGATATCAACAATACTGTAAGGAATTTAAAGCTGCCCCATGAGCTGTAGTTTCAAAAGTTTACGTTACATTGGAGGCTTCAGTTGTCTCTTTAGTCTTTCTTACTCTGAATACTGTTGTCAGTAGCCAACTAGGTATACCTTGTGTTGCCATAGCAAAGGCCTTTGCCTAAGAAAATTTGAAAAAGTATCCCTGAACTGTTAAATTTTATGTAGTAATTTATTTAATAATGAACACAACAGTTAATAGACTCCAAAGAAACTCCTAAAACAATTTTAATCATTGAAAGTGTTACATGTACTCAACTTTGCTCATAAGTTGGAAAATAGTTTGTGACTGATTAGATCGTTTTTAAAGTAATTTGATCTTTTTCCTTATGTTAAAAAATAGTTATGACTTTGTGTCATTGTTTAAGATGCAAGGATTGATGTTAAAGTTTTTCTGGTCTATAGACAAGTGATATCATGTCAATATTATTTTGAGATGTTAGTGTTAAATAGGTAGTTACAATCCCAGCTCTTCCAAGAAAAAAAGAGATGAACTGGATGCTCTGCTTTGGGGCTCTGTGGAGCAGTTTCTCCATCTTGGATTAAGGGCTGGCCCTGTCATAGAGCTGCCCTACGTTAATCCTATCCTGGGCAACTGTCACACCTGGGAAAGGAGAAACCTCTGTTAATCTGCAGAAGAAATGCAAGAAGTCCCCAGCTATCAGTCCAGGCAGCCCAAGGACAACAGGATTTGGAAAATAACTGAGAGTAATTTAAGACTAATTACCATGCAGTTTATTGTCCATCACAGTAGTTCCAGGGTAATGTTTGAACCACAAGGAGGGTCCCACCTTGACAGTATAAAAGGGGCACCAGACCATAACCAAAGCTCGTTTTTCCACTAGAAAGGGGTCTGTTTCTTGTCTATGGCAAGCATGTCTTGCTCTGTAAACCTACCTTTCTCTTCCTCAATAAACCTTGTTTCATGCTTACCTTGATTTGGTGGTTCTGCTCATTCTTCAGCCAAGAGCACATTAAGAACTGGGACTGCAGACCACTGCCCAAACCCTTACATTTTGGTGCCAGGCTCAGATTATTCTTCCTAGGTGAGCCCGCTTACTTATTCTATAAACAATGTCAGACTTGGATGATTCTGTTTCAGTAAGCCAGCTCACCTTTTCATGAAAATGCTCTTGTTCCAGATCTTTCCACCTTACAGCCAGCATTTGAAGGGATTCTGGTACTTTCACTTTTCCACCCTCCATCCTGATATTGCACAATTGTGTTTCTGGCTAATAAATTTGGATGTGTAATAGGAGTTTGGAGACACAGACTTTGTGGTTATGGAGAAGTCTTTCATTTTGTTTAACTTTAGGGAATAGGTCTCTAGCTATAATTCTTGTGCTTCTGGTATTTGCACTGGTTTTGATAAATGTACTTTACTCTTGGATCTGACGGCATTCTTATGTCCCTTCCCATATTAAAGCTAGACAATGTCTCCTCCCCTAGTTTTGTCCACACTAAGCCATCTAGAGCCTGGCTCACTCTCTCAGAGTAAACTTGTACACTTGGTAATAAGAAAAGGGCCCCCTTCTCAGTGCCTACTTGTTAGCGTCTTTTCAAGACCCAAGGGTGCAGAGCCCATGGACATGCCTGTACATGAACAGATCTGGGTTACCTGAAGGCACCATGTCCCTCCTAAGCGAGAATTGGTTAAATACTTACTTCCTCTCCTGGTTTTATTGGGCCTTTCTCCTTCACCTGCAAGCTGCTTCTTTTGCTCTGTCTGAGGAAGTTCCTTCCTTATGGCTAACTACCCAATTGCTGGTACTGTTAATAGTACTTTTACAAATGACTAGCCAGATTTTATCATCCTGGTGCTTTAAAAAGCAAGAGGTTGAGGGGGTCATGCAAAGCCCGTCTTATTACAAATCAGACAGGAGACATAAGAACCAGTGCTTTGGCTGCATTGGCTGAGCTGTTGGGGATCCCAAGCTCTTCCTTCTCCCCGACTTTTTCCTACTTAACTTTCATTCACTCAGACTGGGACAAGTTTGATGCAGATGCTCTGAAGGAAAAATGTTTAGTCATCTTCTGCACAACCACCTGGTCACAGTACAAGCTGGCCAGTGGAGAACAGCAACTGCCACCTGGGACTCTAGATCACCCGAATAGCATCTCACAAGTGGATCTCTTTTGCAAAAAGGAAGGACCATGGGCTAAGTATCTTATGTACAGACTTTATTTATGGGGAAAATCCTCAGTGGTGAAAGGCATATACAGAGCCAAGTAAGACTATGGTGTGAAGAGATGCTCCCCGGTTCCCAACTATTCTGTGCTGCCCCCATGCTCAGGGAGGCGTGACAGGGATGCTACAAAGGTGTAGCTGGTGCTGTCTTTACCTCCACCAGGGGGGATAATGGCTAAGCTTCTACCCTTGGTGGAAGCAGGGAGGGAGTTCTGACCAATGCTGGTTCATAGCCAGGAGGGTTTAGTAGAGTTAAAATAAATAAAACATGATCTGAGCATTAACGGAAGCACACAAATTTGCCACTGGATTACACCTTTCAAATTCTAGATGTCTAGTGGGTTAGATAGCAGTTCCTGTGACTGATCGAGGGTAGAATAATAGTTCTTCAGGAGAGAGGTGGGATAGAGAACATTTTTTACTATGTGTCCAGGCTTCTCTCAGTGCTGTCAGGAGGTGGCATTTATTTTGTCATTTATTCCAAAGTTTATTCAGGTGGTCATTTATTCCAAAGTTTCTGCCATAACCCAGGAGCCTGAGGGAAACATCATAGCTCTCCTGGATTGACTCTGGGAGACAATAGAGGAACATCACTCTAGATCTTAACTCCCATGAGGGAAAGGTGGTATTAAAAGATAAGTTCTTAACCCAAGCAACACCAGATATTAGGAAAAAGCTTCCGAAGCTTATCTAGGACCCTACCACCTCCCTGGATGATCTAGTGACTACCATTAGTTTTGTTTTCCATATCAGATCTTCTGAGTTTGAGTCTCTGGATAAGGAGTGGAGGAAGGAGGCTAAGCGTGCCCAGTTAATGGCAGCACTGGCATACACATTTGGACTAACAACCAAAGTCTCCACCAATGGAAGGGACCTCCGGTGTCACATCTTCCAATAAGAATAGGACAAAACCCCCAAGAAGGACAGGCTGCCCAAGTCCCCTTGTCACTGGTGCCATCACACAGGTCATTGAAAAGCTCTCTGCCCTATCTGATCACCCCATGAGGGTAGTCAGTCCCCAGACTGGAACATCACACAACAGTGGAGGAGCCCGCTCCTCTTAGTTCCCAGGCAGAGAATAATAACTGGACTGGAGCCAACGGCAGCCCTCCTGGTGGCAGATAGGCCAGTAAATTTTCTTCTTGACACTGGCACTGCCTACTCTGTCCTCCTTGTCTTCTCTGAAACACTGAGCACTCAATCCTGGGTGATCACCAGAGTCTTCGGGGTCCCCACTAAACAATCTTTATACTTCCTTTGCTTTGTTTGTGGGAGGATGTGACCACAGAACATTCATTTCCAGCAATTCCTAATGATCTGCCTGTTTGCGGACACAATCCCACTACTCTTCTTATGGAAGAGATAGTAGGGAACCCCAGCAGGCTAGTGCATGATTGTGAGGAGATGATGCTCCACTCCCTATCCCTCTGGCAGATCTATCCTCCACTCCCATCCCCAAGCCCATCAGTGGTTGACTGATGGTGGCAGTTTTTATTGGGGATGGGGAATGACATACCATCTATGCTATAGGAGTGACACTGGAATTTTCTCACTGGGTCCTTGGTCTTAGGAATTGAAGAATGAATTCACAGAGTGCAAGTACATGAAAGAAAGAGAACTTATTGAGAAGAAAAGAAAGAGGAAAGCAAAGCTTTTGGCACAGCGGAGAAGGTCCTAAGTGGGTTGCTGCTTTTGGCTCCTTGTCTAGGGGGTTTTGAGCCTTAAGTGTTCTCCTGATTATTGCTGGCACCCTCCCTTGGTTCATTCAAATTAAAATGACCTGTGGTTATTGGCTCCACATGCAGGCTGGTGGACTTCCTTTGCCCAGATGCCTGGGGTCTTTCTTTCTGGTATGTCCCACCCAGTCATAGCTCTTGACTAATGGCTGCATAGGTCACGTAAGCACTCTGTGGAGGTTATGGAATTTCCTGCTGGAGATTTCCCAGGCCTATTGGCTGTGCCCAACTCCCTCTTCTGACACTGCTTCTCAGGGGCCCATTTGTCTGTCTCTACCTGACAGTAACTATGGAAATAGAGATGTGGAGCTCCAAGCTTTTTCAGAAAGTACATTTTCCCAATTAGTCAAACTCATAGCCTAATCTAAGCTCTCCTTTTGCCACAGACAAGAGAGTGACCATCTAGACACATTCTCAGTATGCTTACTTGGTGTACATGCTCGTGCATCTATTTGGAGAGAGGGGGGATTCCTTACCCATCAAGGGGTGCAGTAGACTATGGGCACCATGGTCATGTGCTTTTAGAGGCTGTTCTGAAATCAGCTGAGGTGATGATCACCCACTGTAAGGGACGCCAAAAGGAAGCTGATCTAATAAATAGCTCAAGAAAATTGGGCTGCAAATGTGGCTGCTGATTGGGCAGCCCTGGAAGAATCGTTTCCTAATCTGGTTAGGGCCCTAGCCCCTTCTGGTTCAACTCTCCCTATTCCAGCTTATTCCACCTCTGAAATACCTTATGGGTTGACCCAAGGATACCACTTAAGCCCCTCTGGATAATTAGTTAAAGGTTATAAAATAAAAGTATTTTACTTTTAGAATGAAGTTATTTATCTTTGAGATATTTTTCTGAAAACTTTCTTTATTGAAATTCACAAATTTCTAATGTAAAGTGGCATTACACATTGACTGTATTAGAAATATATATATATCTATTATTATATATATATATATATTAGAAATATTTTTGTCCCCAAAGAGGGCACTTTGACATGCTGGACTGACTAAAGAAGCCTCAAGGTCTCTCTGACTTTTCCCTCTCCAACCCCCTATTAGCTCTCTTTATCTGCCTGATATACAGACTGCCTTAAAACAATTGTTCTTTTTTCTCCTCCCTGTAAGACCAGGGACGTGACCACGCCTGAAGAGACTCTTTAAGAAAATATTTTAAATTTCAAAAGGAGATTGGGTGTTGGTATGGTAGCTCATGCTTGGAATCCTAGCATGTCCCTGTAGTCCTAGCTACTAAGGAGGCTGAGGCAGGAGGATTGCTTAATCCCAGAAGTCTGAGGTTGCTATGAGCTAGGCTGGGGCAATGGTACTATATCCCAGGTGACAGAGTGATACTCTGTCTCTAAATATGTCTCTAAATAAATAGATAGATAGATAGATAGATAGATAGATAGATAGATAAATTCCAGAGGGAACTATCCATCTGCACTAGTAATTCTTTACTGTCCCTGGACAGCATGCCTCTTTTCCCCTCCCATAACTCATTTTATCAAAAAGGCAAATAAATTTCTGAATCCCATTGGGGAGTTGAGTTGAATCTTTTGCTTTCTGAGGGTTTTTGTGTATACATGTTAAAATAAATTTGATAATTTCTCTCTTATTAATATGCTTTATTTGTGAGTTGATTTTTCACCAAATACTCTGAAACAAGGGGGAAGTTTTCCCTTTGTCCCAGCAATGATGTAAGACATTTAAAAGGCAGAAATTATTTTGTACTTTTGGATTTGTATTACCTAGAAGCAAAATCTAAAATTTTCTTTGGTGTCATTGTAAGATTTTGTTTTTATCTGATACTTTTTGCTAAATTTAATATCTCTGGATATTTAAATTCATGCCAAAAAATTTCTTCTGTGACCAAAGAATTACACATACGATACTACATAAGTGAATATAAAAAGAAAATAAATGATATTATGGATTTTCTTGGATTGACAATGTAAATAAAGTTACAGTATAAGACTTTTTTTCTTGAAATATCTTAGAAAATGAGATAAATCTCATATGTGACCAAAAAGTGAAATTATAAAGCTTGAGATTTTGAAATTATAAAGCTCCCAATTTGCTAATTATTCTGAACTTACTGACAGTTTTTAATTTGCCACCATGTCCTGGGAATTCCATTTCTCCTTAAACCTTAAAAATATTAGCTCTTCCACATACATTTCCTCTTTTAAGGTCAACCTGCAAAATCTAGTTAAGGAATAGGCTTATTGTATTGCACCAACTTACCAGGTGAAATAATCAGATAATTAAAACATTGAAGTAGTAAAAGAGGAAAGGATGTGTAAAGCGAACAATCAACAAGATAACTGCTGTCTCTCCTGACATTTCTAATTCGTAGACTCAAGGGGGCATCAATTAATACCTGAAAATAAAGTTTAAAAACCCACTTAAAGTATATTATATGGTAATGAAAAGACTTGTTATGGAGCCTGGAGTACCAGTAGCCTCATGACCCAAAACAAGATGACTGCCATTATTCTGATACTGCATCTCATGCAATTAATGGAAGTACTAATTAGTCCCTAGAAATGGCAAATCAGGTATACTTCAGCTTTTAAATAGCTGAATGAATTGGAAAAGACAGAGAAAAAGTGACATATTGCAACATAAAGCTGTACAAAGCAGATTTAGACATAAAACAGATTCTTATTACAAATTCATAAAAAAGGGAAACAGCTTGAAAAGAACTATTTTAAAAAGTTAAAAAAAAATGTATCGAGTAACCTATGATCTTACATTTCTGTGGCTTCCTTTTCCATGTAAATTTTGGTCTCTTTTTATGAAATGACATTTAATTTCTGTTATGTGATTTTTGGCTTCAGTTTATAAGTTTTAATATAACACTCCATCATGGAGTAATTATATACTAAAAGTATAGCAAAATATGGGAGGACATTTTCACAATGCATTATAAGCCCACTAGTTTAATATTTTGTGAGGGTGTATAAATCGAAGTGGGTCAACTATTCTAAAATAATCACAAAGTTTAGGGGTTTATTAAAATAGAAGTTTATTTCTCACTCACTTCATAGTCCAATATAGGGAGAAATCAAGATGTATATATTTTTATACAGAGAATTAAAAAGGTTCATTCACAGAAGGTAAAGGAATAAAAGATACCTACAATTTTTAGAATTGATCAACTTGGGGAATGGTGGTATCAATTAGTGAGAAGGGTAAGATTAAAGGGAGCAAAGGATTCATATGTGTGGCCCTTGGAATCAAGATGTGATAGAGAACAAAAGATTTCACCTGGGAGACCCAAAGAGCGACTGGCCATAATCATTAAAATGCTCAGTGGTGGAGAGGTTTATGGAGGAATTTCTCCTTAATGGGTGGGCTTTGGAATCACAACAAGGAATGATTCATTAAGCAGATTCTTAATGGAATTGCGTGAGATTATTGTCTGTTGTCATGAGGTAAAACTATCCAAGACAATAGAAACTTCTCTATATCTTTGGTGTCTCAAGATACCTCATGACCAAAGCTTGCAAACTCTTTTCCATCTTGTGGAGAGTTCCAACTCAGCATGAGAGACAGATGTGTGAAGAAGTGTGTGAAGACAGAAATGTGAAGAAGTGATAACTTCAAAAGAAGTTGGATTGAGTACTTCCATTACCAAAATGCCATTTGAGTCAAATATTTAACAGGAGTTCATTTGGGAGGGACAGAGTAAGAATATTAATTCTTTAATAAAAAATCTTCTAACTATAATAATTGTGTAGTATTTTAAAATCACTCTATACTGTTGATAACATTTACTACTTTTAGGTGAGATCTTTTTTTGTCTTCTTCTCTACTTTAAATAGCAAGCTGGTAGTCTCATACATAGTCTAAGTGTTATCTATATCTGCAAACAGATTAACTGACAGTCTATTATTGATATGCGTTTGCTTGTGTGAATATGTGTGACACAAGCTTATGATAGTGGCATATATATAATAGTGATTTTTCACTATTTTACTATCATCATGACTAGCATCTTGGCCGACTCTGGCACTGTTCCTTGCCTTGTTGCTTGGAAGAATCACAAGCAAGGCTGGTACAATGAAGTGATGGAAGGCAGGAAGCCATTCCATACAATTTTTTTTTTTTCTGTTTTTGGCCAGGGCTGGGTTTGAACCCACCACTGGCATATGGGCCTGGCGCCCTACTCCTTTGAGCCAGAGGCGCTGCCCCACAAAAACTTTTATTGCATTAAACATGGAAGCTATACAAGCAAAAATACCTTCCAGAGAGAGAAACATTCCAGTCTTCACGAGTGGAGAAAGACGTCAAGGACACCCAGGTGGAATCCTTTTGTTGGCTTCCTCCAGGGCGGGCGGCGATGGGAGGTGTGGGATGGTACCAGATTATTGACAGGTGTTCATTTTCCTGCAATCCCCTTTCCCTAATTGGCCCCCAGCTTCTCTGCCCTTAGGGACTGCCATTCTGTCCTGTATCTGATGCCTGCAGATTTGGTCCCTGCCTAACACTATCACTATAATTAAGGATTTATACATTGATTTTGTATATCTTTTAGAAAGTGATTTATAGTATTGCCCCCAGAATCTGAATGCCCCAGAACTTGTACAACTTGGAATTTGAAAGAAAAATTTGAGCATATTTTGCCTGAAATCCAAAAAACTGCTTTGGAATGCAAATGCCCAGCACGTTGTTTGTGTGCTGTTTCCCCAGTGTTTGAGTCACTCTGACGCTCTGTGTGTGTGTGTGTGTGTGTGTGTGTGTGTGTGTGTGTGTGTGTTTTAATAATAAATAAATGTATTTGCCAAGGGTCCTAAAAAGTGTACTGAGGAAAATAAGAGTAAGAGGAAAGCTGTTGAAGCTGCAATTGAAGTGAAGAAAGATCTTATCATTAAGCATGAAAATTTAAGCATAAAAGTGATACACGTGTGACTGATCTCGCTACTATGTTGGGGATGCCTAAATCGCTGTTTGTACCATTTTGAAAAATACAGAAGCTATCAAAGCAATTGATGTGGCAAAAGGGGTTACTACATAGATATCTAGGTCAATCGAAAAGTATGGATGAAATGGAAAAAACTCCTCTTCGTTTGGAATAATGAAAAACAGCTGGCTGGTGATGTGATTTCGGAGATGTTAATCTGTGAGAAAGCCCAGGTCCTCCACAATGGTTTAGTGAAAGGCAGGCCTGATACCAGTGCTCAAAAGGAGGAGTTTAAAGCCAGTAGGGGGTTGTTTGAGAACTTTAAGAAAAGGACTGGGATCCATAGGGCTGTTATGCATGGAGAGGCTGACATTTCTAATTTGGAAGCAGCAGAAAAGTTTATAAAGGATTTTAAGGACTTTGTGAAGAGTGAGGAGTATGTTTCAGACCAAATGTTTAATTGTGATGAAACAGCCTTTATATTTTTAGGTTTTTATATTTTAATTTTATTAATTTACATTTTTATTTGAATATTATTATTTGTTAATATTTTACATTAAAATCCAGTGTATTTATTGTTAAAATCATTTTGAAAATTTGAGTTTGTGGGACTTAAGAATGGATTAATCTACCTTCTACTATTTTAAAGGAGAAAAATTGTCTTGGAACTCAAACAGGGTTCTGAAACAAATTAAATTTGGATTCCAAGGTATCACTGTATAGAGAAAATAATTGTCAAGAAAGAATGGTGAAGTCATTAAGTGAATCTATGTTTTTGAATCTGTATCCAATATTAACATAGAAGTTTTTAAAAGAAAATGGCCAAAGAAGTCATGTTAGTATGAAGTTCAGAAATGAAAAGCAAAATCATTTAACAAGATATTGAGTACAGTTTGACACATAGAAGTGAAATACTCAATGGCAGGCCCAGTCCATAAAGGCTTCCCATACAATCTTGCTCTGTTTTTCTTTCTGTGTCTTGTATTACCAAGATCGTACTGAGAATCTAAGTGAAAAGGGGGTGCATTCCAGAGGACTGCCAGGAGTAGTCTTGCCACATTACCTCTTTGCCCACCTTTGATTGTGATGAAATAAATTTCAAAAATAACAAGAAACTGAAAGTTGAAATTATTTTTATAATAGAACTTTTGACCTACTTTATTTATATGCCCTCACTGTGGGATTATAATATAGTATGATGATGTATTACCATGTTTTGTAATTCTTACAATTTCTTTTCTTTTCTTTCTTTCTTTTCTTTTCTTTTTTTTTTTTTTTGAGACTGAGTCTCACTATGTAGCCCAGGGTAGAGTGCTATAGCTTCACAGCTCACAGCTAAACAATAACAACTGCAACAAAAAATAGTTGGGTGTTATGGTGGGCACCTGTCATCCCAGTTTAATGTGGTTCCGGTCATTGTTGTTTGAACCCACCAGCCTTGATATATGTGGCCAGAGCCGTAAGCATTGCGGGTGCCAAGCCTGTTCTTTTAATTTCATAAAATAATGACTAACATAGAGTCATTACATATTAAAACTTGTAAACTGAAGCCAACTCACATAATACAAATTTAGTGTGTCAGTTTGACATAGAGTTAATAAGAGAGAAACAATAATAATAAAAAAACATATAAAACGAAGTATTATTTTTTCAAGGTCTTTAAAGTATGACAGTGGAGCTTTGATAGGGATTGTGTTGAAATTATATATTGCTTTGGGTAGTATGGCCATTTTAATAATGTTGATTCTTCCCAGCCATGAGCATGGTATATTTTTCTATCTGTTAATATTTTCAGCTATTTCTTTTCTTAGAGTTTCATAGTTCTCTTTATAGAGATCTTTCA
>CAUYPK010090533.1:0-10253 GCA_963574355.1 Loris lydekkerianus
TAGAGCCGCATGCGGCTCCCGGCCAAAATGAATTTCGCCTCTTTGCCTCTTATCATTATTTTGTATACTGTGGCTCTTTGCCAAGTTTGGATTTTGTTATGCTGCTTCTGAGGAGGGACCTCTGAGGAGCGATCTCCGAGCACGTAGTCGAACTTGTTCGCCACCCCTGCTATAGATTTACCTGTTCTATTGTGCCATGTCTATAGCCATTACATTATGAATAACACAAAACACCAAGGAAATATTCTTTCAATATTCAGAAATTATTATCTGATTCAACAATCACTCATATCATTGGCAAATGGAATGAGTGGAATAAGGCATGACATTATATTCAGTTTAATGAATCTGTATGCATGTGAGAAATACGGTAACAGTAGACCAAATATCATATTTATATGGAAATAAATTTATTGCAAAAAGAGCTAGAGGATTGGGTACAATTCTATTTGTCAAATCATCATTGAACATTTGGGTTTGGATATAAGAATTAAACAAAAATCAATAAGAAAAGTTCTGGCAAAATTAAATTAGCTATTTCAAATTTATAGTAAAGAGTATTATTTTCATCATTATTTTAAAATTGTGGCTACAAATTATTTACAACAATAAATAATAATACAATTCTGCTTTTACATATGCACACTTTCTGCAAACCACTTATTAGACATTCACCAGGCTCAATGAATTGAGGTCTTTGAAAAGAGAAAAATAATATGACGTATTATTAATTGCATAGGATTGGTGTGAGTTTCTCCCAGTGCAGTCCTTGGCAAAGGGTAAGCACAGTAAGGATTACCTATTATAATCTACAGATAGCAAAAATGAACTTCATTGGAGTTAAGTCACACCCTAAGGTTGTTTAGTTTATATACCTGTACACTATTCTGTAAGTTTCTTGAAAGCATGGATGGACTTCATCTCCTTTAACTGGGGTACATTCTCAGCACCTTGAGAAAAAATTCATGTATTTGATACTCCATTGTACTGCAGAAAATTATTTTTTAAGATCCTATTCTAGAGGAAAAGCGTTATATTGGTTGTTGGGAAGACTGGGCTCAGGTGTCACCCTTACCACTAACTAATTCAAAGAGAACTTTGGAAATGATTTATTAAACACCTTGAACATTTCACAATTGTGTTCAATTTTGATCACTCTGTAAAATTTGTTTTCAGAGTATTCATACGGTTATAGAAACATCAGTCAAACTGAGTATTAAGCTTGGGAGGTCAGGTGGATGCTTTGTATTATGGACTATAACTTGTTAAAAGTCAAGGTTAACAGTTACAGAATTAAGTTGATGCCCATGAAAACTTAAGTATTAGAACATGCAAGAACTTTACAATGTGGCTGTGTAAAGAGAGAGTGGTCAGCGTAGAAATGGTTCTACATAAATAATAATAGCATTACGAGAGTATTTCAGTATCACAATAAAAATATCACTTCTTGGTCTTTTGTCTAAGATTAAGTGTTAAGTATCACAATAAACTTGGATGATTTTATGTTAGTAGGAGGCTATATTGCATTATAATTACTGCACTTATGATATATATAGACTATTACACATACATTAAAAAGATTATTATAAATGCTGTAATTATATTTCATATATTTGATTATATATAATTATGTATATTATATAGTAAATATTACAATATTATAAATTATATTAATGTAATAATGTAAGTTATATTAATAAAATTATAATTTTATTGATTTCTTTACTACTTAATCACAACAAAACTTCCGTCATAAATACCACCATTGAAAACTGCTGTGAACATACAGAAGTGAAAAGCACTATGCTAGTCCATGCTTTTCCAGTAATTTTTTTATATTTTCCCATCAAGCTTTCCTTCTGTGGGTGTTTTCTTCATCCTAATATCGCCCAACCACAGGTTCCTCCAGGTGATGAACACCACCCCCAAAACACCAAAACCTAGTCAGCTTCTTCTATGACCACCTCTGTCAGGTTGAACAATAGAAAACTGCCCATTTTTGACTACTAATAACCTCAGAGAGTTCAACCTAAAACTTTTATTTATTCTCAAGAAAACTTCATGAGAGAATGGGTTTTACTATCTCACTTCTCTTCATATGTAATATTCTGTTTCGTTTGTAACTTGAAAAAGCAAGTTCCCAGTGTGTGCTTCAAAGATGTATTTTCTAAACCAAGAGAATTCTTTTCTCATATTCAAGTACTAACTAGCTAGAATCTCTTTAAACAACACATGACAGCTATTCAATATAAAAATGTAGATGGGGAACTAGAATATAAAATATCAACAACTTCTTAATGGCAAACAATTTGAAGAAAGATCACAGATTAGATCATGAATATCTATTCAGTCATGACTAAATATTACTTTGTCCTAAAAATATTTTAAGTAATTAAATTGAATCAATAAAAAAAAAATACAGGGATACACAATGAATGCAACATGGGTATCCATATGTACAAGAAATAGCAAATTCATTTCCTAGCTCTGCCCAATGAGAGGGGCTAGAAACAATAACACTCCAATAGTAATGAGCTCATTTAGTACCCAGATCTTGGTTTCTAAGTGCCGTTCTCCAATAAAAGAACCAGGGATCTTTGGAGAGAGAGTTGATTTTAGGACTATACTCAGCAAAACATAAAAATAAGCCTTGGATTTATTGTGATACCAGAAAGTAAGGAAATGCTCAAAAGAAACAAACAAACGATGAAGACATGACATGATGAAAGGCACAGAAGCCAACACAAAAGAGCTCCCAATAGCCAAAGCTGCAAAATGTTAGCAAAATAAATAATGAAAGTATTGGATTAGAAAACAAAGGATAAAGTCAACATTTATGTGTTTACAATGATATTAATAAAAATTTGAGTAAGTAAATAAGAGAGAGAAAATGGGAACCACTGTTTCTTTCAGAAAGATCTCAATCAGTTTAGAAAGTATGAGGAAAATGGTTCCTACATTAATCTATCAACAGATAGTAAGATTAGTGGGCAAAAGAAACAGAGTATTTTTATAATATCAATGTATCTCCTTTAAAATAAATATTCACTAATTACAATGAGAAAATAGTAACTCCATTGTGGAGAAATTTGGCAGATGCCACCTAACCACGTAATCAAGGTGGGCATCATTGCTACCAAGATTTTTTTGAGATTACATATCTCTTATAATATGAAGCAGTGAAAGGAATCATTGCCTCTCTGGTATCATTCCCAAAATGTGAAACCCCAATCTAGTCATGAGAAAACATCAGACAAGCCCAAACTGAGGGACTTGCTACCAAATATCTGAGCAGAATTCTTCAAAATGGCCAAAGAAACACTGAGAAACTGTCACAGATTGGAAGAGAGAGGATTAAAAGTAATGTGGGATGCTGGATGAGATCAGAAAATAGAGAAAAATCTGATGAGATTCAAATAAAGTCTAAAAGCATGTTAATACCAACATCATACTTTCAAGATTTGGAAAAAATAATTCTTCATTTTGTATGAAATCAGAAAAAAACCATACAGCTAAGGCAATTCTTAGTAATAAAACCAAGACCGGGGACATCAGCCCACCAGACTTTAGTCTATACTACAAGACCATAGTGATCAAAACAGCATGGTATTGGCAAAAAACAATAGAGACATAGATATCTGAAACTGAATAGGAAACCATAAGATGACACAAATATCTTACAGCCATCTGATCTTTGTTAAAGCCAAACAAGAACATACACTGGGGGAAAGAATCCCTATTCAATAAAGGTGCTGGAAGAACTAGACAACCACATGTAAAAAACTGAAACTGGACCCACACCTTTCTTCACTCACTAAAATTGATTCAAGATGAATAAAAGATCTAAATCTAAGGCAGAAAACAATAAAAATCCTCGAAGAAGTGGGGGGAAACATTTGAAGATATTGGCCTGGGGAAAAACTTTATGAAGAAGACTCCAGTGGCAATTGCAACAACAAAAATTAAAAAATGAGACTTAAATTGAATAGCTTCTGTACAGCTAAGGAAACAACAATTAAAGCAAATAGAATGGGAAAAGATTTCTGCATATTATGAATTGGACAAAAGCTTGATAACTAGAATCTACAAAGAACTCAAATTACGCAAAAAAAAAAAAAAAAAAAAGCCAGCAATCCCTTCTATCAATGGACAAGTGAGATGAATAGAACCTTTTCTAAAGAAGACAGATGAATGGCTAACAAACATATAAAAAAATCTCATCCTCACTAAATATCAGAGAAATGCAAGCCAAAACCATCCTGAAATATTACCCAACCCCAGTGAGAATGGCCCACATCACAAAGTCTCAAAACTGCAGATGCTGGCATGGATGTAGAGAGAAGGGAACACTTTTATACTGCTGATGGGACTGCAAACTAATACAACCTTTTTGGAAGGAAGAATGGAGAATCCTCAAAGAACTCAAACTAGACCTCCCATTTGATCCTGCAATCCCATTACTGGGCTTCTACACAGAAGAAAAAAAAAAAAATCATTTTATCATAAGGACATTTGCACTAGACTGTTTATTGCGACTCAATTTACAATTGCCAAAGTGTGGAAACAACCTATATGCCTACCAATCCAGGAATGGTTCAACAAGCTATGGTATATGTATATCATGGAACACTATTTAGCTACTAAAAAAGATGGTGACTTTACATCTTTTGTATTAACCTGGATGGAATTGAAACACATTCTCCTTAGTAAAGCATCACAAAAAATGGAGAAAAATCCAATGTACTCGATTCTGATATGAGGACAAATTGATGCTAGTACATGGTGGGGGAGGGAGAGAGAGAAGAACAGAAGGGGGTTGGGGGTCATGGTGTGTGACATACCATGTGTGACAATTATAAGAGGGACTTTACCTAATAAATGCAAGCAGTGTAACCTGGTTCTTTGTACCCTCAATGATTCCCCAACAATAAAAATAAATAAATAAAAGCATGTTAATAGGATTGGACCAATGTTAATTTCTTAGTTTTCATAACATTTCACATTGACACCAGCAGTATGTGAGACTTCCAATACGTCATTGTATGGTTATATGGTTATAAAAGATGTTAACATCAGGAAAATTTGGGT
Source organism: Loris lydekkerianus (assembly GCA_963574355.1). Lineage (NCBI taxonomy): Eukaryota > Metazoa > Chordata > Mammalia > Primates > Lorisidae > Loris > Loris lydekkerianus. Next base: position 5,089 of record CAUYPK010090533.1, read on the forward strand.
GAAAGACATGAAAACTCTATAACACTTGAAAAGTACCTTTAAGTCTAAAATCATGTCAAAATTAAATTAAAATGTAATTTAAAATAAACAAAAGAAAATATAGAAAATATATAAAAGATGTCCCCAGACTTACATTTTATTCAGAGTAGTGTCCTTGTTTTATTTTGTACTTTTAGGCAAGTTATTTTCCTTCCTGGATATTCCGTTTTCTCTTTTTTTTTTTAAATGAGGGAAAGAAATCAGATAGTCTTTAAAATACTACAATTAATTCAAAGAGTCTAGTTCATGTCTTAGTGTATGAGAATGTTGCCTATTCTCTCCCCACCGGATTAATTTTAATTGATTCTCATTACAAAGAAATACATCATCATTATAGAAAAATTGGAAAATTCAGAAAATGGGAAATAAATCTGTTAATATTTTAGCTGTTAATATTTTAGAAAATATACAAGAGAATATATATCTTCTAATTCTTTATGAATGCATGTACATGTGTGATGAGTTTTTTTGTTTGTTTTTTGAGGTAGAATCTCACTTTGTCACCCTGGGTAGAGTGCCGTAGCATCATAGGTCACAGCAACCTCCAACTCTTGGGTTCAAGCAATCCTCTTGCCTCAGCCTCCAGAGTAGCGGGGACTACAGACGCCCACCACAAAACCCAGCTATTTTTTAGTGATGGAGTCTCCCTTTTGTTCAAGCTGGTCTCCAACTCCTGAGCACAAGCAATCTACCTGCCTCAGCTTCCCAGAGTGGTAGGATTACAGGAGTGAGCCACTGCACCTGGCCTGAGATGAGATTTTTAGAAAGTAGGATCACGGAGCACATAATGTTTTTCTTGCTTTTTAAAAATTTTCCCCAGTTCTACTGTAATATAATTGACCAATAAACTATACATATTTACTGCATACATTTGGATTATTTTTGATATATTTATACACCATTGAAAGCCAAACCATGATCAATATAATAAATATACAGCAAAAACTTTTCTTTGTTATCTCTTTATAATTCCTCACTCCTGCCTTCAAGGCTTCTCCTTCTGTCTACCTCTCCACCTTCTTCTGAAGCAACCACTTGTCTCCTTTCTATACACTTGATTTGTTTGCATATTTCAAATTTCTACATAAATGAAATCAGAAACAATATACTGTTTTGTTCAGCTTCCTTATTTTGAAATTCAACCATGTTATTGTGGGTATCAAGAGCTCGTCCCTGGTTACAACTGAGCAATATTCCATCATGTGGCTATTGCACAATTTGTTTACCCACCCACCTGTTGATAAACCATTTGAGTTGTTTTCAGCTTGCAGCTATTATGAAGAAAGTCACTATGAATATTCATGTGCCAATCTTTGTTTGGACACATGCTTTTTTTCTTGGGTAAGTACCTAAGAGTGGAATGTTTGAGTCATGTCGTAGGTGTATGTTTAACTTTTTCACTGTCAAATTGTTTTCTAAAGTTATAACATTTGTTCCCATCAGCAGTAGATGAGACTTTTATTTACTTTTCATATACACACACAATTGGAAGTCTATGAGACTCCATATACATACACAATTGGTACCGCCAGTCACTTTAATTTCAACCATTCTAACAAGAGTGTAGAAATATCTCATTAGGAATTTAATTTGCATTTTCCCAAGACTAAGTCAGTAAGCTTCTTTACGTGTGCTTATTTGCCACTCTTATGTGTTATTTGATGAAGAGTCTGTTTAAATCTGGGTGATTTTTAGTTGGTTGTTCCTCTTTTAATTATTGAGACGTAAGAGGTCTTTTATATATTCTGGGCACATGTGATTTATTAGACAAAGTTTTACAAATATTTTTTTCCAATCTGTACTTTGTCTTATTATTTTCTTAAAAGTGTTATAGAATTCATATTTTTATAATATGTAAGTGCTTACAAACCCAAGGTCACTAAGATGTTCTTCTGTTTTCCTCTAGAAGTTTAGTAGCTTCAGATTTGACAATTGGTCTATAATCCATTGGAGTTAATTTTTATATGTAATATGAGGTGTGGATCAAAGTTCTGGTGGGTTTTTGTTTGTTTCTTTCTTTATTGGTTTTTTTGTTTGTTTGTTTTTTGCTTTGCTATGGTTCTTTTTTGCATATAAAAGCTAACTATTCCAGCACCATTTCTTGAAAAAAATCATCCTTTACCAATTTGCTTGACTTAACACCATTATCAAAAATCAGTCACTAAATATTGAGTACTTCTGGATTCTCTGTTTTGTTCCACTGATCTATCTGTTTACCTTGACACCAACACCACACTGTCTTGACTAGGATAGTTGTGTAGTAAGTCTTGAAATTAGATACTGTCAGTCATTCAACTTTGTTCCTTTTTTCCAATTTGTTTTGGCTACTCAAGGCCCCTTGAATTTCTACATAAACTTTAAAATCAATCTGTCAATATCTACAAAAAAGCCTCCTGAGATTTCAGTTTAAGTGTGTTGAATGTATAGATAACTTTGGAGAGAACTGACATCTTAACTATATTATCTTTTGTTACATAAACATGGTATATTTTCCCCATTTAAGGTCTTTTCTAATTTCTCTCAGCAATGTTTTACAGTTTTTAGTATGCAGTTCTTGGACACTGTTGTCAAATTTACTCTAAGTATTTCTTTTTTTTTGATATTACCGTAAATAATATTTCAATTTTCAATTGTTCATTTCTAGTATATAAAAATATGACTAATTTTCATATATTAACCTTGTATCCTATAAACTTAATGAATTCATTTATTAGAGAAACTTTTTTTGTAGCTTCCATGATCGTGTTGTCTTCAAGTATAAAACAATTTTACTTCATTTCTAATGTGTTTGCCTTCAAATTAATTTCCAGGCAGCTTGGTTCTCACTATTTGAATTAATACAAATGTATGAAGTTTCCTGAGTCAAATAGACTTGCTCAAAGTAACTAGGCTTGGATATTTTTCTGGGAGCCACATAGGGATCTCAACTGAAGAAGGGAACCACAGTAGGAACAACATATGAGGTGGATGGTCTAGAGTAGGAGGTAGGAGCAGGGAAAGTAGGAAAGATTGAATTAGAGCTCCATCTCCCATGCCAAGGAATCAGCACTGGGGAGGCTTCTCCCTGGCCTCTTTTAACCCATGAAATCCAGCACTTAGGCACTTGCCAGCCAGTGGGCGTCAGTGGTCAGACAGTCAGCAACGGCCAGAAAAGCACTGACACCAACAGAGAGAACATACCCGGTTAGTTAAATAGGAGACTTTTTCTCGCTCCTCCATGTTCTAACACAATGAAGGGTTTGATCCCAGAAGAGGAGGGGTAGAGGATAAATGAGCTCACTATGTTCCCCCAGTGTGAGGGACATGAAGGCTGAGTAAAAGATCACATCATGCATCCACACACACACAGACACTACAGCGCCTAGAGCCACAAGCCTGTCCCATGATAGGGGAAATTGTTTAAATCAGATATGAGATTGGAATTTCAAGCAAATCAGACTTCTAATAACCAAAGTGACCTGGAAATTATAAATTTTTCCCAAGATGCCATAAAGGATCTGCTATGGATCATGGAGGAGAGATTCAACATAGGTCAATGGGTGGCCGTGACAGCAGAAAAATAACAACTCAATGTGTCCTCCAGACAGTTGAAAGGTCAATAAACCAGATATATCTAATTTAAAGGTGTCTTTCTATTAAATTAGTTGATTATGTATAAATAATGAATTTGTCTGGATAAAACCTATTAGAAAGACTTTTGTGTTTGTTGCCTCCCCTAGAAGCATAACCGGAGACCCTTGACTAGGGCTCCAGGAAACACTTGCAAGATCTCTCCAAGCAAGTGGTCTTATGGAGTCAGAGGATTCGATTAATACGCATTTGTTGGCCCTTGGTCTCCTTGACAGTAAGGTGAAAAAGATGACACTGAATTTTCTCTGATCTCACAAAATGGCCAATTGCTATTCTCTTCTTGCTTCCTCATGTTTGGAATTTATCTCAGAAAGATCCATTTATTCCTCAAATATATCATGCCCGTGCATGCCCGTGAACTTCAGCGTATGTTGCTTCTTTGGCTGGGAATGCCTCTTTTACCATCTGGAAAACACTCTCTCATCCTTCCAGCCAAGCCTCCCTCTCCACAGGTGAGAATGCTGCCCTCTTCCAACTCCCACAGTGCTCAGTGTATTCCTTCATGCCAGAGATTTTTGTAAAGGAAATGCTGAGTCATGTCTGCTGTCTTCTTCCTAACCCGTCTCTCCTTTCACAAGACAACCCAGTTTCCGGCCAGTTCACAAGCAATTCTTCATCATGTAAAATTTAAGTAATGGAAGAACAAAAAAAGTTAAAGCCATCAGGAGAGGGTGTGTTGCTCTATAATACATGTATGTAATAAAATGAAGCCCTGAGCGGGACTAGAGGGCATCACGGAAGCCTGCAGGAGCCACATTTGTGGGAGAGTTGTTGGGAGTAGTTTCTGATGAAATAAGAAAGAGCTTTCAACAAATGGTACAGGAATAGACATCCATATGTAAAAATGATACCAGATCAAACTAAAAAGCTTCTGCACAGCCAAGAACACAGGAAGTAAAGCAAGCAAACAGCCCTTAGAATGAAAGAAGATATTTGCAGGTTATGTCTCCAACAAAGATTTAATAACCAGAATCCATAGAGAACTCAAAAGTATAAGCAAGAAAAGAACAAGTGATCCCATCACAGGCTGGGCAAGGGACTTGAAGAGAAACTTCTCTGAAGAAGACAGGCACACGGCCTATAGACATCTGAAAAAATGCTCATCATCTTTAATCATCAGAGAAATGCAAATCAAAACTACTTTGAGATATCATCTAACTCCAGTAAGATTAGCCCATATCACAAAATCCCAAGACCAGAGATCTTGGCGTGGATGTGGACAAAAGGGAGCACTTCTTTCTACACTGCTGGTGGGAATGCAAATCAATACATTCCTTTTAGAAATTTGGTAGAACACTTAGAGATCTAAAAATAGATGTGCCACTCAATCCAATAATTCCTCTATTAGGTATATACCCAGAAGACCAAAAAGTCACATTATAACAAACGTATTTGTACCAGAATGTTTATTGCAGCCAAATTCACAATTGCTAAGTTGTGGAAAAAGCCCAAGTGTCCATTGATCCATGAATGGATTAATAAATTGTGGTATATGT
>CAUYPK010090534.1:0-19459 GCA_963574355.1 Loris lydekkerianus
TAATTTTTTGCAAAATCGAAAATTTAAATTTTTTGGAAAGAATATCTAAAATAAATATTTGTGCTGCTTGAGTCCTTCTGTCCGCCATCCCCCCCCCCCCCCAATTCTTGTCCTTTGAATCTGAATGAATTACAGTGAGGGTAATTTTGAAAATCTGATGAAGAAATGATTTTTTTTTTAATTTCAGAAATTTAGAAAACAGATTTTTTTCCCCCCTTGGTGGCTCTGATTTTAAGATTCTTTTTTTTGAGACAGAATCTTACGATGTGACCCTCAATAGAGTGCTATGGTGTCATAGCTCACAGCAACCTCAAACTCTTGGGCTTAAGCGATTTTCTTACCTCAGCCTCCCAAGTAGCTGGAACTACATGCGCTCACCCCGGCTATTTTTTGTTACAGTTGTCAGTATTGTTTAGCTGGCCTGGGCTGGGTTCGAACCTGCCATTCTCCGTGTATGTGGCTGACGCCGTAACCACTGTGCTATGGGAGTCTTTAAGATTCTTTCGTTAAAGTTATTTGATGTTGGATGTCTAAAGTCTGTTTTAAATTCACAAAGTAAATTCTTATGATACCAGTTTGAAAATGTAGCTTTTGACACTCAAAAAATATTTTTCTGTTTGGGGACTTTGAAAGTGTTAAAAATCAGTATTTAAGATTTTATTTTAACAATATGATAGATAGGAAAAATTGGTTTCTGTCTCCTAAAATGAAAGTACAAAGCTTCTTAGTGTCTTAGAATTTTAAATATTTCTGTATAAAGTAGCAGCAGTATGTTTAGAAATAAAAAGATAACTGGCAACTATTTAAAACTGTAGTTAATTCACACTTTTCCAGAGCAAAACTTTAACATCCCAGATGATGGCACTTTTGTCAGGTAGGATGTACTATCAGTGATTTCAGAGAAAGTTAATTTTATTGTTGAACAAAATAATCATCATTAGAATGTACATTTGACTTAAATGTCTCAAAATTTGCCAAGGCTATGATGTTTTAGTATGAATTATCTAGAGCAGAGGCAGGTAACTTGTTACTAAAATTCCAGACAATAGATGTTTTACGCTTTGTGGAGCCATATGGTCTCTGCTACAGGTATTCACCTCTGCTCTTTTGATATAAAAGCAGCCATAGACAAATGAGTATGACTGTATTCCAATAAAACTTCATTTATAAGACACAGGGGGCTGGCCCAACCTTTAGTTTTTCTGCTCAGGGAGTACTTTGCTGACTCTCTGACTTAAAGTTTCAGACTATGAATACCAGTGAGTACCTTTGCTAATGTGGGTAACAAATACTTGGCTGTCAGAAGTTTTATAGTTATATTTTTTTTATTACAAATATTTGGCCTTGTGAGTAATTTTTACTTGATATTGGTTTGTCTGTTGGTATCTGAGTATTTATAGTGTTCTTTTCTTAAGAAAATACATTGAGGTTTTTATTAGTCGGACCCTTAAAATAAACATGTTGTATGGCAACCTGGTCTGATCACTTTTTTCATGGTGAAATCTAAATCTTGTTTACAAATATGTCTTCCCAAGTAACATGTCTACCTTTTTTGGGGTGGGGTGGGGTGGGGGGGACAGATTCAGAATATTTTGCTAACTACTTCTCAATTGTATTTTACAGATCACCAGGAGAACCTCAGTCTGACGACCTTGAAGCTAGCCGAATGTAAGTATAACTTGATTGAGCCTATGATGTCTTTAAAGTTGATGTAGACTACCTTCAATGGTGTCAGATTATTTGAAAATAATTACCAGTCAAAAGCAAGTAATGATTTAGAAGTAAATTGGGAGATAAGGGATATACTCACTTTCCCCCCACCAAATACCTCTAAACCTTGGTACAATTCACTAAATTTCTATTGTAAATAGATAATTGATGCTCCTGAATTTTTATGTCTTTTCATTTCTTTAGCAATTGTGGGGAAATTGATTTGAGTTGAGTTGATAGGGAAAGAGTTGAGTTGACACTTTCAGTGCCCACTGTAGGGAAGATATCAGAAGCTATGTTGTGGATACAAAGATACTAAAGAATAACTTTCTACCCTGCAGAAATATATTGTATACTCAAACTGAAAGATGCAAAAGCAAATCATTTGTCATTGAAGTAGAATGTTGCCTAGGATGCAGTAGAAACATAAAGGAGTACCAGGGGACACAGGCATGCAGTGGGACTTAGTCTAGATGGCAGAGAAACAGAAGTGACCAGAGAAGGATAAATTAAATCTTGAAATGTGACTGAGAGTTAGGTGGCCAGAAACATGAGCAAAGTTATGAATTAGCATAATGAATTTAGGGAACAATAGGCAGTTTTGAGGACTTGCAGATCATAAACTAGCTGAGGAGCAGGAACATGAGGGAGATAGGCTTAATAAAAAGGATTGGGGTCTTGCATGCTATGTGAAGGGTCTTGGCTTGTGTTTTATAGGTATTTGGGAGTCAGTAAAGAATTTGCTCAATAGGTAGGTAGTAACACTTTCAAATGTACATTTTTAATAACGTTGCAACAGAGGAATAGGATTGAAGAGAAATGTGGTGGAAGAGTTGACAATAGCTTCACAAAGGGAGTGGTATTATAAAAATCTAAGATAAAGTTTTCTGGATTTAAGACAGGTATTTAGAATGTGAAGTTAAATAAGACTTCAGTAATTTATTGTAAGGACCAAAGAAGTTTTAAGATAATAGAGGTGGTGATTATGAAACTGAGGTTTTTTGAAGTAGTAAGTATTAGAATGAAAAATTCTGATGTAGGGGGTTGACCTTGAGTAAGAGGAAAGACCTCCTAAAATTGTAGCAAGAAGGTAAAGATGACATGTGATATTAAATGTGTTTGCAGGTGAGAAGTCAAGGTTTTCTAATTGAAGATAGTAGAAGTTCATTTAAATGCTGGTATACATTGTTAGTCTCCAAGAAAGGAATATAAAATTTATGTGACCATGTAGCTTTTCTTTTAACTTTTTAAAAAATTGTTACAAAACATGCATAGCATAAAATTTACCATCTTTACCATATTTAAATGTACAGTTCTGTGGAATTAAGTATGCAGTCATCTCCAGAATTCTTTGTTTTGCAAAACTGGAACTCTTTACTTTTTAAAGAATAACTCCCCATTCCCTGTCTCCACAGCCCCTGGAAATCACCATTATATTTTCTGTCTATGATTTTAACTACTTTAATTATGTCCTGTTAGTACAGTCATACAGTTTTTGTCTTTTGTAATTGGCTTATTTCAAAGTTCCCTTATCTATCACATTTTGCTTATCTATTCATCTGTTGATGGGTTGCTTCCATATTTTATCTGTTATGAATAATATTGCAATGAATATGTGTGTACAAATTTTTTTTGAAACCCTGCTTATAGTTCCTTTGGGTATATACCTAGTGGAACTGCTGGATTGCATAGCAGTTCTATTTTTACATTTTGAGAAACTGCCTGCATCATTTTACATTTCCACCAATAGTATACAAGGGTTCCAATTTCTGCATGTCCTCTCCAACACTTAGTTTCTGAGTTTGTTTTCTTTCTTTCTTTTTTTTTTTTTTTTGTATAGTAGCATATCATAATGGGTATGAGGTGGTATGTCATTGTATTTTAGTGACCACGTAACTTCTTATGAGAAATTTTCTAATAACATTTAGTGGAACACAGGATTTGGTTAGAGGACTTGAAAAGACTGAAAACATGGGAAATTACTGAGGGGAGTGAGTGGATAAGTAGTTCAAAGCTGTTAAGAATCTGAATGGCTAGCTGAAGTTAGAAATCTTACAAAACTCAGAGAAGTAGGAAGTTAGAAATTTAGTCACACTTGTTATTTAAAGACTTTTCACCCATAACCAGAAGATTATGTGTAGTATTCTATGGTTGGGTATTAGTAGAGCTATTGGAACATAACCCTTGGTAGCATGTACATAGAATGTTAACATTGGGGTCCTTGAATTTATACATGTATGGTGTTGACAGTGGCTGTGGTTGGAAGGGTTATGTTGCCAGACCAAGCTGTTGAATTGTTTTGGCAGAAATGGATTTTGCAGCACTCTTTTCACTGCAGAAATACAATTTTTTACACTATCAACTCACAAAAACACCTTTACAAGAGCTAAGGAAACTAGGTGAGAGATTACAAAACCTGGGTGTGGCATAGAAATAAGAAAAGATGTCTTGAAGAGGGTAGGAAGTTAATGTTATTACATTATTTTACATTAATGCCTTCCTCATTCCAGGCAGCATAACATTAAGAGAGATACTTTCCTCTTAGGGGAAAGAGAATGAACACCAGACTTTGCCTCTTAATCCTGAGCCTGCCCCAGTAAAGCCTAGTTAGTCAGGCTTTCCTTCATAGCTCCAGAATCTAGGCCTGTAACCCCAGTGTCAAGCTGGGTTCCACACGCCCAGGCTCTAGCCCTGCCCGATGCCAGACTCATCCCTACAGCCCTTCCCTATGGCCCCATGTTCCAGTAGAGCTAGGGTCCAGGCCAGATCCCTTTGACCCAGGTTCTAGGCTGACATCCACAAACCTGGCCTTGAGGTTGTAGACCCTAGTGACAGGCTGCCACACATGCACTGAGGCTCCAGGATTTCCCTTGCTGACCCAGATTCCAAGCTAGCCCCTGGGTTTAGGATCTAGAGCAGTGGTTCTCAACCTTCCTAGTGCTGTGGCCCTTTAATACAGTTCCTGTGAGTTGTGACCCACAGGTTGAGAACCGCTGATCTAGAGTCTCTGGACAGGCTGACTGGTGAAGGACTTTCTTAGACAAAGACAGTCTATAAAGATTAGAATAAGTTCTCATTTGTTCAAATATGTAGGCACCAACACATGACTACAAGGCTCAAGAGCAGCCAGGGAACATGATACACCAAAGGAACAGAGTAAAGCACCAGTAACCAACCCTAAAGAAACATGTGTGAGATGCCTTAACAAATATTTAAAAGTAATTTTTTAAAGGAAGCTAAGTGAATTTCAAGAAAATACAGAGTAATGGTTCAGCGAAGTCAAGAAAACAATAAATGACCAAAACAAGAGATTTAACAGAGAGGTTGAAATTATTTTTTAAAAAGTCAAATAGAAATTATAGAGATGAAAAATACACTGAGTGAACTGGAAAAAGAGCATGAATAGCAGAATTAATCAAGCAGAAGAATGAATCCAAACTCAAAGACAGCTTACAGAATGTAAAAGAAAATGAAAAGGAATGAAGAAAGCTTACATAGGACTTATGGCACAGTAACAAAAGAATAAATACTGACTTATAAGAATTCAAGAAGGAAAAGAAAGAGATGAAGGAGCAGAAAGCCTATTTAAAGGAAGAATAGTGGGGAAACGTATCTGGGGATAGGAAGGTCAAAGGTCTCCAATCAGATTGAATCTAAATAAGATTAGACTGAGAAACACTATCATCAATCTGTCAAAAACCAAAGACAGAGAAGGGTTGAAAGTAGTATAAGAAAAGAAGCATACATGTAACATAGCTGAGGGAGTTTCAATACCCTTCAGAAATTAGGGATAAATAAAGGCTTTCCCAGAAAAATAAAAGCAGAGGGAGCTTATCACCACCAGACAAGTGGTAAAGGGAATTCCTCAACCTGAAGGAAAAGGAAATGAATTAGTGACATTGAAACATATAAAAGTATAAAATTCACTGGTAAGGTACACAGTCAAATTCAAAGTACTTTAGTACTGTAATGGTGATATATAAATCACACATGTCTTTAGTATGAAGATTAAAAGATACAACTCTACAAAAGGATAATAGTTACAATAATTTTAAAAGATACATTATAAGATGATGTATATTACATCAAAAATGTAAAATATGTGGTGGGGGAGAGGAAAACTATACATTTTTAATGCAATCACACTTAGATTGTTACCAACTTAAAATAGCCTGCTATAACTAGTTTTGTTCGTTTGTTTTTGAGAAAGAGTTTCACTTTTAATGCCCTTGGCAGAGTTAGGTGGCATCCAAGCTCCCAGCAACCTTAAACTCTTGGGCTTAAGCGATTCTTTTGCCTCAGCCTCCCAAGTAGCTGGGACTACAGGTGCCCACCATAATACCTGGCTTTTTTTGTTTGTTTGTTTGTTTGTTTGTTTCTAGCAGGCCCTGGGCTGGATTCTAACCCACCAGACCCCCGGTGCTTGTAGCAGGCGCCCTACCCACTGAGCTATGGGCACCCAGCCTAGAAGTTGTTTTAGATAAGACTCCTGGTACCCACAAAATAAATCCTGTGGTAAATACATGAAAGATAAAAAATAATGAATCAAGCCTGGATATAATCATCTAATCACAAAAGAAGTGATTAAGTCCCCACTTATTCAAATGTGACAGCAAAGGAGGAAGAAAGTATAAAAGAGTCAGAAAACAGTTAACAAAATGGCAACAATAAGTCTTTACTTACCCAGAATTACCTTGAGTGGAGTCTCCAATCAAAACACGTAGAATAGCTGAATGGATAATAAAACAAGATACTTTAAGGACATATATCAATTAAAAATGAAAAGACAGAAAAAATATTCCATGCAAATAGAAACCAAAGGAGAGCAGGGATAGTTCTTCTCATATCAGATAAAACAGACATGACATCCAAAAATGTAAAACCAGACAAAGAAGGTCATTATATAATGACAAAGGGATCAGTTTATCAAGAGGATATTACAATTGCAAGCATATATTCACACTGTATCAAAGCACTTAAATATATGAAACAAATACTGATATATCTAAAGGAGGAGATAGATTATCATACAACAATAGGAAACTTCAGTATCACACTTTTAGAATGGACAGATAATCCACACAAAAAAGCAGTACAGAAACATCAGATGTAAATGACATTTTAGTTCAGATGGACCTAAATGGATTTACCCAGAACAGAACAGTCCATCCAAAAGTGGCACAATACACATTCTCACAGAGGTGCACAGAACATTCTCCAGGATAAATCATATACTATGACAAGTCTGAATAATTTTAAGAGGATTGACCACAATGGGATGAAAATAGAAATCAGTGATAGAAAACATTACAGAAAATTCACGAATATATGGAAACCTGCTCCTGGTCAGTGTAGAGATTAAAGAAGAAAAGAGAAATTTAAGAATATCTTGAGGCAAACAAAAACAGAAATACAACTTATTTAAACTTTTATGATGTAGCAAAAACTATTCTAAGAGGGATATACCAATAGATACCTACATCAGAAAAGAAAAAAGAGCTCAAATAAACAAATTAGCATTACACTTTAAGGAATTAGGAAAGGAAGAATAAAGTCCAAAGTTTTCAAGGAAAATATAATGGAAATAAATGAAGTAGAAAAACAATAAACAGAAAAGATAAATGAAATTATTTTTCTCTAAAGTTAAAAATCAAGAAATGTTTTGCTTTAGAGTGAAAGACAGTGGAATAGGTGACATTACCACTGGTATCAGAGAAATATAAAAGTTTGTATGAGACTACTATGAACAATTTATATGTCAGTAAATTGATGTGTCTAGAAAAAAATGGTTAAATCCCTAGACACATATAACCTACTAAGTCAATCATGAAGAAATAGACAATTTGAACAGACTATTAATGAGTAAGGAGTAAATTAGTAATAAAGTTTCACAACAGTGCCCCAAGACCCGATATCTGTACTGCTAAATTCTATCATATATTTAAAGAACAAATATCAATTTTTCTTGAACTCCTATGAAAAATTGAAGAAGGAATACTTCCAAACTCATTTTATGAGGTGAACATTACCCTGATACCAAAGCCAGACAAAGACTCTCCAGGAAAAGAACGTTATAGACCAACATCCTTGATGACTATAGATACCAAGTGAATAATATTAATAATAAGCAGCACATTAAAAGGATCATTCACCATGATCATGTGGGATTTATCTCAGGGATACAAGGATTGTTTAACATGCTCTAATCTATAGACAGATTGTAGAATATACTCTATAAATCTGTAAAATGTGATATGCCACATTAATAGAATGAATAAAAAAATTATATATATATATTTTTGGGGGGGGCGGGGGGCAGTTTTTGGCCAGGGCCAGGTTTGAACCTACCTGGGGCCAGCGCCCTACTCCAGACGCCACCCCCAAATCATATGAACATTTGAATGGATGCAGAAAAAACATTTGACAAAATTAAAAATTCTTCTCATGAATAAAAACTCTTAACAAATGAGATAGAATGTACCTCAACTCAGTAAAGGCCATGTACATCAAACCCAGTCCTGGCATCTTATTCAGTGTTAAAAAGTTGAAAGCTTTTGGTCTCAAATCAGGAACAGGATAAGAATGCCCACTCCTGCCATTTCTATTCAACAGTTCTAGAAGTCCTTGCTAGAGCAAGTAGGGAAGAGACATTTTTAAAAAGGTATCCAAATAGGAAAGAATGCCTATTAAATTGTTCTTATTTAGATTATATGATCTCATATAAAGAAAACTTTGAAAACACCTAAATAATGTTAGAACGAATAAATGAATTCAGTAAAATTGCAAAATACAAAATCAGGATACAAAAGTCAGCATTTGTACACACTAGTTATCTGAAAAAGAAATTAAGCAAAAACGTTCTATTTGTAATAGGCTACAAGAAATATAACTGGGTCCTCTATATCCTCAGTTCTGTATCCTGGAGTTTAACCAACCATTGAGTGAAAGTACTTGTGAAAAAACATTAAGAATAGAAGAATGTTACTATTATTGATATTAGTATTAGTATTATTTTACACAAATAAGCTAAACAATACAGTACAACTATTTACATAGGATTTACATTGTAGTAAGTATTGTAAGTAATCTAGAGATGATTTAAAGTGTACAGGAGAATGTACATAAATTATTTGCAAATGCTATACCATTTTATATTATATAAAGAGAATCAAGCATCTACAAGGGTTTTGGAACCAATATTCTACAAATCCCAAAGGATGATTGTACTTAGGAATAAATTTAACCAAGGAGGTGAAAGCTGTAAAACATTAATTTAAGAATTATGTTACAAATAAATGGAGACTTATTCTGTGTTTATGGACCAGACAAATTAATATTGTAAAATATCTGTTTTCCAAAGCAATCTATAGATGTAATACTAATCCTCATCAAAATTCCATTGTCATTTTTCACAGAAATAGAAAAAAACAATTCTAAAATTTATATGGAACCACAAAAGATTATGAATAGCCAAAGGAATCTTACATAAATAGTTGAGTGATGAGTATACCCCATGGAATGGGAGAAAGTATTTGCATCTGGTAAAGGATGAATGTCCAAAAATATGTAAAGAATTTAAACATCTCAATAGTAAGAAAATAACCCAACTAAGAAATGGTCCTGGCTCAGCACCCATAGCTCAGTGAGTAGGGCACTGGCCACATACACCAGGGCTGGCCGTTTCAAGCCCCGCCTGGGCCTGCTAAAGAATGATAACTGCAACCAAAAAATAGCTGGGCGTTGTGGTGGGTGCCTGTAGTCCTAGCTACATGGGAGGCTGAGGCAGGAGAATCGCTTAAGCCCAATAGTTTGAGATTGCTGTGAGCTGTGATGTCGCAGCACTCTATTAAGGGCAACAACTTGAGACTGTCTCAAAAAAAAAAAAAAAAAGTTCCTTTGACTTGAGCAGACATTTCTCAATACAAGACATACAAATGGCCAAAGGTAAATGAAAAAATATCATTAATCATTAGGAAAATGAAAGGTAAAATGATAATGGGATATCATTTCACACCTGTTAGAATGGTTATTATCAAAAATATGAAGGATGGGTATTGGTGGAGGATGTAGAGAAAAGAGAACCCTTGCACACAGTTGGTGGGAATGTTAATTAGCATGGTAATTATGAATAGTACCAAGGAGTTCCCTCAAAAAATCAGCAGTAGAATTACCAGATGTTTCATTCAGCAGTTCTACTATTGGCTGTATATCCACAAGAAATGAAATCAGTATACCAAAGAAATCTGTACTCATATGTTTATTTCAGCATTATTTGCAGTAGCCAAGATATAGAATGAATTTAAATATCGATCATTGGATGAGTGGACAAAGAAAATGTAGCATGTGTGCATAATGGAATACTAATGAGCCATACAAAAAATGGAAAATCTCATCACTGTGACAAGAGTGATGAAATCGGAGGACATTGTGTAAAGCAAAATAGGCTAGTCACAGAAAGAGAAATACTACACAACATGATTTCACTTATGTGGAAGCTAAAACTTGTAGAAGTAGACAGTAGAATGGTGATTGCTGGGTGTTGAGGACAAGTATGTCAGGGTTGTAGAGATGTTGGTCAAAGGATAGAAAATTTCAGTTACATTGGAGGAATTTAAGAGCTCTCTTGTACAGCATGGTAACTATAGTTTATAACAATGTTTTGTATTGTTGGAAATTACTAAGGAAGTAAATTTTAAGTGTTAGTCCACAAAATACAATAAGCGTGTGAGGTGTTGAACATACATAGCTTGATTTAGGCATTCTACAGTGTTGACATATTTCAAAACTTCATGTGTAGACAGTAAATGTACACTGTTTTTATTTGTCAAAAGTAAATTTAAAAGTTGTAAAAAGGAATATCTGATGTCTTAACAGGTTAAAGAGCTAGTTCAGTATGAGTGAAACTCTTACAGGGATGGATGAGTTGATGATAATAATCAGAGGTTAGGTGTTTAATATGGCTAGCCAAGGACAAAGTAGTAATTTGATGAAATAAAGCGTACCTTTATCGTGTAAAACTGAATTTAATGAAGATATTTTAAGAAAGGCAAATATTTTGAGTCTAGAGTGTTGAGATGGAACATATGGACGTTAAACTCACCTTGGCTAATTGATAATGTAACCCAGGCGGCAAAATAGAGGCTTTAGTATGTGGGTTTAATTTACAAGAATGGAGAGGAAAACCAGAACACATTCAAGTTGATCAGTTAGGGTTGGGGGGCTTGGGCATTGTTTATTTTTAATACAGGGAATTGGAAGAATAATGGTGGACTTAAAGGTTTTAGGAGTCTATGACACTTTCACATAAATGGGTTGCAGGATTAGTACTACCTTGGGAGAGAGTCAGGCTTTAATGAAAGCTAAGAAATTCAGGGGCTATTGTATAAAGCAATTGTAAATGATATATAGCCTATATCATAGTGGGTTTCTGGAGATCTTTGTGTAATAGGTTGGGAGGATAAGTCAAGATGAAAGAATAGAAAACGTTGGATGAAGCTTGTATTTGTTAGTAAAAACGAAGGTTAATGAGTGTGTGAGACATCATAGGATATTCACCATAGGATATTTGTGATAGGACATTCCAGATGACACTTCAGTGTTTAGTCCTTGTTAAATTATAGTAACAAGACTGTTATTATACTTGACTGTGTTAAAATATAGTAACAGGAAATTACATCTACCTTGGTATCTCAAAGAGCTGTCTAAAGTTATAGCCATAATTACTGTAGGAATATAGTACCAAGCCTTCAAGGCTCCACTATTTCTTGGTTCATATATCTGAAGAAACCATAACCAGCTAGCAGCAGTTCAGTAAGGTGAGTAGCTCCTGGTTTGTTCTGCAAGAGTATTGTAAGTCCTTATTTGCAGAATAGGTTTTACCTAATAACTAAGAAGGTTCATTAATGGCAAGGTCTCACATTTATTGAAGCATGAATTTTGTTTTTTGGTAGTTTGATATACATTTGCATATGGTTTACTTTAAAGAAGACCTTGGGTGCATTTTAGATAGTAATTTATATACACAAAAGAAACATAGAAATCTTAGTGTTGCCTATTTCCTAGGGAATAGAAGAACATAGTAAAAAATTTTACCAACTGTATGCCATTTTGTAATTAAGCCTAGAAATAGAACTAATATAACTCACAATTTTAAATTTAATTAGAGGTTTATTCTCCCTGAATTTTGTTTAAATTTATAAATAACATGCAATAGAGTCTTCTTGTATGAATTTAGACGCCTTAGTTTTCTTAATGATTTCAAATCATTTTCACAATAACTTCATATTTCTTGTGTTTGGCAGTTCCTCCCTACGGCTCTCACACTAAGGTTATGTTTTCAGGTGTATAATTGTAAGTGAAACAGGGGACAATGTATCAAGTGATTTTATGGTTCAATAAAGCGAGGCAGTTTAAATAAATGTTGCCAGTTTATTTTTATTTATTTTTTATTTTTTTGATAAGAGTCTCACTTTGTCATCCTCGATAGAGTGCTATGGTGTCATAGCTTACAGTAACCTCAAAATCTTGGGCTTATGTGATTCTCTTGCCTCAGCCTCTGAAGTAGCTGGGACTTCAGTGAAGTAGCATCCACCACATCGCGTGGCTATTTTTAGAGGCAAGGTCTTGCTCTTTCTCAGGCTGGTCTTGAACCCGTGAGCTCAGGCAAGCCACCTGCCTCTGCCTCCCAGAGTGGTAGGATAACATGCGGGAGCCACCACGCCTGACCTTGTTCAGTTTACTTTAAATGTCTGAATCTCCAGGACCCAGTCCTAAAGATATTTTTCAATCTTTTTCTCTAGGTAAGAGCTTAATCATCTCCTGGCATCTCTCATCTTGCCGTCTTCAACTCTTTAAGTGTTGTATACCACTTCAGACTCTGAACTGTATACCACTCATTTATCCAATAATTAGATGCCTGATTTTCAAATTTAACATGTTCAAAGAAGAGCTCTTGATTTTTATCCTTTCAAATTTACTTCTCTTATAATCTTTTGTCCTCTCAATCAGTAGCAGCTTTTTTTTTTCAGAGTAGCCAAAAACCTTAGAAGCGTCTTTGCTTTGTGTATGCTTCACACCAAATTTTTGTCAAATATTGTTGGCTCCACCTTCAAAATAGAAATAATTTAACCACTTTTTGCCATTTATACCTCTAGTGCCCCGAGAAAAGCCACCATTTATATGTTTTGAATTCAATTTATATATTTTTCCAGAAGAATGAAGTTATTTCCCATCTGTCTTGGCCTTTACAGTGTACCATACCATATACATTGCTGTTGTATAATGTGCTCCCGTGTATAATGTGCACCCATGTTCAGGGAAAGTATCTCTTTATTTTAATTTTTTAATTCAAAATTTTCTTTGTTATATTTAGGCACTTGTTTTTAAGTGCTAAAGGAATGTTAGCATTTATTTTTAAATATGGTACAAGAAATTTTATGCATTAGTAACAAATTTATCACGTATGTGATATTTTCATCACTGTCGATAGCAGAAGTACCGTCTTTAATTTAAACATTCCTGGTATCTTCAAGAGTCATTTTCCTTATTCTGCTTAATTTCATTGTTAATTGTCCTCAGTTCTACCCATAGCATTGCTGATCTACATTTTTCTAAGTTTTTCACAGTCACTTCTTTCATGACATCATCCCACAATCTTAGGGTCCAATCACAAACGTGGGTGATGGATGCTTTTTTGATTCATCCTGTCTGTAGGTGTTAAATCATTACCAGCTGACTGCATCCGCAATGTCAACTCTTTTCTTCATGAGGGCTTTTTTTTTTTTTTTTTTTTTGAGACAGAGTCTCATTATGTTGCCCTGGGTAGAGTGCTATGGCATCACAGCTCACAGCAACCTCATACTCTTGGGTTTAAGCGATTCTCTTGCATCAAGCCTCCCAAGCTGGGACTATAGGCGTCTGCCACAATGCCTGGCTATTTTTTTTGTTGCAGTTGTTTAGCTGGCCTGGGCCAGGTTCAAACCCGCCACCCTTGGTGTATGTGGCGCCGTAACCACCATAACCACTGTGCTACACGTGCCAAGCCTCTTCATAAGGGCCTTAAAGGACTCGTTTACTGACACATCAAGAGGTTGCAGCTATCTGGTTAGCCCAGAGGTATCACAGCAAATTGGGTTTTCAAGTCTTAAAATTACTTTGGCATTTTGTGTAACATGGACTTTGATGTGATCAAAAACAAGAAAAGCAGGTTTTTAATAATCCTCTATGCCTTCTAGACCAGACCTTTTCTTTTTTTTTTTTTTTTAAATTTCAGATTAATGTAAGAGTACAAATGATGAGGCTACATTTTTTGCATTTGTTAGGTAAAGGCCAAGTTGTAGTTGAGCCTTTTACCCAGGAGGTGTACCATATACCCCTACATTGTGCCTTCCTCTTTGTCCTTCCCTTCTACTTGAATTTAATTATATTTTTTTTTTTCCTACGTGGGCATGTAGTTCTTTATCTAGTAGTTTCATATTAGTATTGAGTACAATGGATGCTTGTTTTTCCATTCTTGTGATACTTTAGTTAGTAGGCTGTTCTAAACGATGTAAAGTCTCTTCTATGGCTGAATCGTATTCCATGGTATACATATACCTTAGTTTACTTAACCATTTCTGAGCTGATGGGCGCTTGAGTTGTTTTCACATCTTGGCAATTGTGAATTGAGCTGTGAAAAACATACTAGTGAAAATGGTAAAATGATTTCCTTTTTCTTCTGGGTAGATACCTAGTGATGAGATTGTAAGATCAAATGGAAGGTTTACTTTCAGCTCTTTGAGGATTGTCAACACTTTTTTGTAGCAGACCATGTAGCTCAAGGAAAGGAGAAGCAAGAGCTAATCTGGGAATACTCTGTAACTATAAGAAACTATAGAAAACCTGGGGTTTTCTAACTATAATATCTTGATAATATAACACCTTGGTGATAAGGGGATGGGGAAGGGATTCAGCTCTCCTTTACACGAGAGCCTGAGACGAGAACATCAGTGATTGGTAGTCTCTACCCCTGTGGTTCGAATATCCACAGGATCACGTCTATAAGAAGCAGCAGGCGAGGTCAGTGGGCGGGGGGTGGGGAGGCATGCTCTTGCTTTCACACACTCGCTCTTGCTTTCACACACTCGCTGCTCTGACTTTTTCTCTCCTACTGGGAGGGCCTCTGCACGAGGCCCTTCTAAGAAGACTGCTAAGATTTACTCTCCTATTGAGACTGTTTCTGTCTCTCTCCCTTCTGCTAAGAGCGAATAGCCCTCAGGCACCTAAGGATAATTGTTCCCAAGCAAGAAAGCACAGCAGGGCATCCAGACAATAGATAAACCAGGCAATCCACCCACCTCAGCCTCCCTGAGTGCTGGGATTATAAATGTGAGCCACCACACCTGGCCTCATTACTGTATTTCTTGATTGCTTCCAGGAGTCTTGTGGTTGAATCCCTGGGGTTTTCTAACGATAAGATTAAATCATCAACAAAGAGTGAAAAGTTGACGTCCTCTGTCCCCATTTGGATGCTTTTAATATCCTTTTCTTGCCTGATTGCATGGGGTAGAACTTCTAGCACTATTTTGAGCAGTAGTGGTAATAGTAGGCATCCTTGTCAGATTCCAGTTCTAAGTGGAATCAGTTTTACTTCCTTCAATATGAAATTGGCTGTGGGTTTGTTGTAAATGGCTTCTGTGAGTTTAAGAAATGTTTCTTCTGTACCTATTTTCTTAAGTGATCTTGTCAGAAAAGAATGCTGAATTGCGTTGAATACTTTTTCTGCATCTTTTGAGAGGATCACGTGGTCTTTGTTTTTGCTTCCCTTCTTGTCGGTGAATTATGTTTGTGGTTTGTGTTTGTTGAACCAGCCTTGCATCCAGGGGTATAAAGCCCAGCTGATTGTGATGTACAATGTTTTAAAAGTGTAGCTGTATTGTTTGCTAGCATTTGATTATTTTTGCATTGATATTCATTAGTGAAATTGGATATAGTTTTCCTGTTTCGTAGGATCCTTTCCTGGTTTGAGTATCAGGGTGATATTCGCATCATAGAGTGTCTTGGGAAGCGTTACTTCTTTCCCCATATTTTGGAGTAGGTTCTGCAATATAGGTATAAGATTTTCTTTGAAGATTTGTTACAATTCTGATATAAAACTGTCTAAGACTTTTTATTTTATTGGAAGCTTTTTAATTGTTGTTCCAATTTCAGTGCTTGGTAGTGGTTTGTTCGTGAGTTCTTAGTCTTCCTAGTTAAGTCTAGGGAGGTAGCATTTTTCCAGATATTGGTCCATTTTCTCCACATTTTCAAATTTCTGGCCATAGTTTTTTGTAGTAACCAGGTGTGATCTTTTGTATTTTTGTGGTATCTGTTTTTATTTCCCCCTTTTTGTTTCTGAGGTTATTAGGAATGTTACTCTTCTGTTCTAGTCTGGCAAAAAGTTTATCTGTTTATCTTTTCAAAGAATCAGCTTTTTGTTTCATCGATTTTCTGAATGGTTCTTTTGTTTTTAATTGCATTTAATTCTGATCTAATATTGGTTATTTTCTTTCTTCATCTAGGTTTGGGGTTGGATTGCTTTTTGTTTTACAGTTCCTTGAGTTGATTCATTAGGTTGTTTGTTCACTCTTTGTTTTTTGGACGTGGGCAACTAATGTGATAAATTTCCCTCTTACAACTGCTTTGGCAGCATCCCACAGGATTTGGTAGCTTGTTACTTCATTGTCATTTTGTTCAAGAAATCTAATCATTTCTTTCTTTACCTTCTCTTTGACCCAGCTATTGTTCAGCAGAGGGCTGCTTAGTTGCCATGGCTTTGTGTAGGGATGAAGTTTTTTGTTGGAGTTTCGTTCTACCCTTATTCCGTTGTGGCTTGAAAAGATACATGGTATAATTTCTACCCTTTTAAATTTGTTGAGATTTGATTTGTGTCCTAGGATATGACCAATTTTGGGGATCATCCATGAGCTAACAAGAAGAACCACATACTCAGTAATACTGGGATAGTATATTCTATGTATGTGTATAAAGCTCAGTTGGTCTAGAGTCATATTTAAGTCCATTGTGTCTTTGTTTAGTTTCTGTTTTAGAGGATCTGTCCAGTTCTGATGGGAGATGAACTCCAGCTATTATGGTGTATGCTTGGACCTTTTAGGGTTTGTTTATAAACATGGGAGCATTTAAGTTGGATGCACATACATTTTAGGATTGTAATGTCTTCTTCTTGTATTGCTTTTACTAGTGTATAGTATCTATCTTTGTGTTTCTTTTGTTGCTTTAGATGCAGTTGTATCTGCAAATAAGATTGTGACCCCTGATTTCCATTTGCCTGAAATACTGTTTACCAATATTTCATCCTGAGTCTTGTTTTATCCTTAGAAGTTAGATGTGTTTCCCGAAGGGAGTATATAGTTGGCTTATGCTTTTTTATTCCATCAGCCAGCCTGTGCCTCTTCAGTGGGAAATTCAAGCAGTTCACATTTATTGAGAGAACTGATAAGTATGGTGGAGTTCTGTTCATCTTGTTTTGCAGAGATCTGTCACCAAGTTTTATGGCTTGGGCCATTGTGGAAACTAGGCTTTGACCTTTAGTTTCTGGGTGTCTTTACTTTGCTAGTAGTCCATTGTGATCGTCTGTGTATAATATGAGTCTGAGTATTTCCTGCAGAGCTTGTCCTGTAGTTGCTAATTTCCTCAGTGATTGCTTGTCTATAAAAGATTTGATTTTTCCATCAAATATGAAACTTAGTTTAGCAGAATACAGAACTCTAGGCTGAAAGTTGTTTCATCTGGGTATGTTGAAAGTGGGAGCTGGTATATTGCTGGCTTTTCCAGTTTAAATCCACTGTCACCCAGATGGATTTGCCCCTGTTGGTCAGTTGGTGCTTACTCTTGGCTGCTTGCAGAATTTTCTCTTTCATTTTGATTTTGGCCAGGCTCATTACAATGTATCTAGAAGATGCTGTTTGATGGACATGAACTGGGATTCAATGTCCATCTAAAAAGAGTGTATCTGAATCTTTGGTGATGCTTGGGAAATTTTTGGTTATGATATCCTCCAGTAGGGCTTCTATACCTTTGGGTAGCTCTTTTTTTCCCTCAGGGAGACTTATAATTTGAATGTTTATATACTTAGTGAAGTCCCCTAGCAGAGATTGCTCTGGTTTTACTCTCTTCTTTTCTGCCCCTTTAAAGGACTGGCTTAGCAGAACAGCCTTGTCTACAAGCTCTGAGAATCTTCCTTCTCCATGTTCTAATCTGTTATTAAAACTATCTACTGCTTTTGAAACTATCTTAATGATTCCTTCAGTTTTAAGCTCTGATACATTCTTTCTAATCTCAAGTCCTTCACTCTTTTCTTGGGTCAATTTTTGGATTTCCTTTTGGTGGTTTTCCACTTCCCTTACAATGCATGCTTTTTGCCATTCACACTCTATAAATTCTCTTACTGTTATTTCCATAACTTCTATGTAGGTAGGATCCTCTGTATAACTGCCTTGTTATCTCTTGGGTGGGTTGATCTCTTCTCTTTTTTCATGTTGTCACAGGGTTTGTTTTTAATTTTTGTTCTTTCTCAAGTGTATTTTCTTCTTGATTATTTCCTTCTCCTACTTACTTTTCTCACTTCCTTCTTCCTAATCTTCTTTGTCTCTATGCTTTGATGTTGAAATGGCCTTTTGGCTCCTGGAGTCCCTTGCTGCCTCACTATGCCATCATAATTTTTTTACTGGGCAGATGATCCAGTTAGAGGTGGCTGGAACCTCTACTCCCCGATTTACTAAGAACTGATGATGCTGCGATGTCTCTAGCCTGCCATCTTGCCCTTCTTTCCAGACTTTGTTAAACCGGATTTTCATGCCTTATTCATTTATCCATCTTTTTTTATGAATATGGGTAGTAACTCTACTTGGAGTCTTTTCTTTCAGGAAAGATTTATTTTTATTTTTATTTATTTATTTATTTATTTATTTATTTTATTATTTCCTTCTACTTGCTTTGAATTTCTTTGCACCCCTTTTTCTATATTCTTAAGCTGAAAACTTAGGCTATAAACTTTATACCTTTATTCTTTTCTAATACGAACATTCAATTTTGTACATTTTCTCCTAAGTACTGGCTACAATCCACAAATTTTGATATGTTGCATTTTCACTTTCATTCAATTAAAAATATTTTCTAATTTCCTTTGAAATTTTTCTTTGGTTCATGAATTATTTAGAAGTGTCTTGTTTTATTTCCAAATATTGAAGACTTTTCTTTCTTTTTTTTGAGACAGAGTCTCAAGCTGTCGCCCTGGGTAGAGTATCGTGGCATCATTATAGCTCAAAGGAACCTCCAACTCTTCAGCTCAAGTGGTCCTCTTGCCTCAGTTTTTTCTAATTTTAGTAGAGACAGAGTCTGGCTTTTTGTTCAGGCTGGTCTCAAACTCGTGAGCTCAAGCAATCCACCTGCTGCGGTCTCCCAGAGTGCTAGGATTACAGGCCATGAGCCACCATGCCCAGCCTGAAGGATTTTCTTGATGTAGTTCTATAATTTTCTTGTTTAACACTGTTCTGGTTAGTTAATGTATTATGTATATGAATTCCCCCCACGAACTGATTTTTTTCTTGTGGTACAATATTCATCACATAAGATTTACCATATTAACCATTTTTAAGTTTGCAATTCAGTGGCTTTAAGAGTAGCCACAATGTTGTGTGACCATCATCACTATTTCCAGAACATTTTCATCATCCTGAACAGAAACTCCATACCCATTAATCAATAAACTTAC
>CAUYPK010090536.1:0-10803 GCA_963574355.1 Loris lydekkerianus
GGAGCCCCAGACAATGCCCAGAGTTCTCTGCACTCCTGCTCAAGCTCTCCCCAAGGCAGTTCAACTGAGTGCCAAGTCCAAAAACACCAAAACAGTTCACAGGTAAGGCCTTTCCGGTTTGCAGTCTCACTGCTGCTTGTACTTATGGTTGCCGGCGTGATTAGGTCGATCAAACACACATAACCACTTGCCAGTTTTCCACTGTTTTTGTCCTCCTCTTGGGGTCAAGAAGTCCCTTGCTGGCTCCCTGTATCCTCAAAGGGATGATTATAGGCAGATCTCACCAGCCAGAGATGCCTGGAGTCTTGTCTCCCCAGACTCCCCATGCTCAGTTCTAGGGAAGCTGTTACTCGGCAGCCATCTTTAATCTCTGTATTGTTTTTTTTTTTTTTAACTTCAAAATTTGTTTTTTATAAATATTATTTTTCTTTACTGAAGTTCTCTATTTAATAAGAATCACCATTATCTTTCTTTAATGCTTTAAGCATTATTCTCTTAGTCTTGAATGTATTTATAATAGCTCCTTTCAAGTATTATCAACTAAGTTCATCATCCTCCTTACGACACAGACCCTTTCAAAGGCAGTTTTTATCACCTGCTACTTGATTCTGTGTATGTCTTACACTTTCCTGTTTCTTTGCATATATGATTATTTTTTTCAGAAAGCTAGAGATTTTAGAAACATTTTGTCAATTCTGGGTGCTGATAATACTCCTGAAGTTCTTCTTGCTCTTTGCTGGATAATTTCTTATATATTTAATGAGTTATTTGAACTTATTTTGTACATTCCAATTTTCCCAACAGTAGAGCCTCTTAATGTCCCTGCCCAGATTTCTTTCTCTTGTTTTTTATCTCTTGACCTGACTCCCTACCAGTCACCCTTGAATTGGCATAAGCCACTTATTCATCAAAAATAGTGTGGTTTGGCCAGGCACCGTGACTCATTCCTATAATCCTAGCACTTGGGAGGCTGAGGGGAAAGGATTACTTTAGCTCAGGAGTACAGAGTACAAGACCAGACTGAGTAAGAGTGAGACCCCTTCTCTACTAAAAGTAGAAAAATTAGCCATGCATTGTAGCAGGTACTCATAGTCCCAGCTCCTTGGAGGTCTGAGGGAAGAGGATTGCCTGAGCCCGAGAGTTTGACCTCTACCCATGGCACTCTACCCAGGGCATCACAGTGAGACTCTGTCTTTAAATAAACAAACAAACAAACAACAACAACAACAAAAACAGTAGTGTGGTTTGGAACCTACTATCAGAGTAGTTCAGGGAGTTAATGTTTTTTTGCCCTATGTTTAGCTGAGGACTAGTAGCTTGGAAGTTCCCCTTCTGAACTCTCTCAAAAAGGAGCATTGGACATACACAGTCACTCAGATTATTGGGATTAGTATAGTTTTATTTTTATATGGATCTTTCTAGGACTATCCTCCAGGTCAGAGCAGTTACTGTCTGATCAGAGGTTGTGTGTAAGCTCCTTATGGCAGTGAGGCCTGTGCCTCTGATAATGGCCTGTATACACTACAGGGTTGCGGGGGGCACTTTAAGTCTGCCCACATTCTGCTTTGATTGCTCCTGAAAGCACAGACTTCCTAGCCTCAGAATTAACTATGACCTTAGCAGGACTCTTTTTGACTATTACCTGGATCTGTCCATTAAATGCTTGTTTGCTCTGCCATTGTGTTTGTTTCATGGCACCACCAGCCTTTTTACCTTGTTCTCCATTGATCCCCATAATTCTTAAAAAACACCCTTAGGTATAGAATTCTCCATGCCCTCTTCCAAATATAGCCAGTTTTCAAAGACAGAGCTGCAGAGCTCTTTGTCCTCACAGCCTTCCTTTCTAACTGGTTAGAAACCTTACACCACTTCACCAGAGCCAGGGTAGGAACCTGCTTTTCTAAGAGTTATGCTTTGCTCTGTGAATTGTGATGAGTGGAAGGAAAGGACAGCTGCCCCTTCTCTTCCCAGCTTACCACTCCTGGCGGAACTTTCACCTTAAGAGTATGCAAGGCACAGGTCCAGATATTCAGATTGAGTCCCCATATTTTCAGTGTAGCATTTGAAATCGAGCTTGATCTTCATGAATAGAAAGATGATATGAAAGGGGAGACCTGTTTCTCTTAGCCTCGTCTGCCTGGACGAAAGCTTGTATAGCACGGGACTGGGATGCCAATGAGAAATGGAAACAATGGTCTCAGATTGGAAGGTAAGGAGAAGCGGACCCCTCTCTTCTTGGCTGCAGCTGCCCAGGAAAGAGCATCTGGGATAGAGTTTTATAACATAGAACTAGGGGTGCAAATTAAGAGGACAGGTTGTGGTGTGAATGCTACAGACTCAGTGTTTTTACTGAGATTTATAGATTTTTTCTCATTAAATGTTTCTGCTTTCACCCTGTGGTCTTAGAACAATTTCCAGAAAATGATTGGTTCCCCTTCCCCTGACTTCTAACCCTGGGGAGAGGCTTCAACAAGAACCTAACAGTACTATCTTATAATTCTCACCTCCTTCAAATTCCACATCCTTCATATTTCATACCTTACTGTTTAGCTAAGTAGCATAAATATTTAAATGACATTCCTCTTTAAAATTTTTTCTGCTAATTTACAAGGTCAGGGGTATGAAATAAAAAGAAAAAATTATACCTGTGGAATACATTTTAATATGCTGATAGTTTCCATGACCAACTGCAGTCCTCCACACAAACTAGGAATCAAAATTATTTCTGAATCAAGCTTTGTAGAGGCCCTTCCAACTTCTGGACTCTCAAAATCTAGTTAGGCAGCAATGACATTTATGCTTTTCTCCTAAGTTTTTTTTGGGAGTGGGGTGGAGACAGTCTCATTCGGTCGCCTTGGGTAGAGTGCTATGGCGTCATAGCTCACAGCAACCTCAAACTCTTGGGCCCAAGAGAAGCCACCACTCCCGGCCTTGTTTTTTTGTTTTTGCTTTTGTTTTTGTAAACCCCAAAGCTCTTTAAAGTTGATAAATATTTTCGAGAATGAAAAACAAAGCAAATTTATCTCTCTTTTTTCTTCTTTTTACTACCATCTTTAAGATAGTCCCTTTAAAAACATTAGATGTCAACTGTGATAGACATCTCCAGCTGGAATCAATATCCAGGTGGTGTTAAGACAATTTGCTAACTATTCATTGAAGCAGCAGGCCACATCTCTGGCTAAATTAAAATGCTTACAATTGCCTAAAGGAGCCAAGCTGGTCCTAGTTTCTGCTTGTGTTTGTTTACTCATTAAATTATGTTGGCTGCCAAGCCTCATAACCCAACCTTTAGATTAGTAGAGCACCATACATTACCAAGGAGATAGCCTACATGTTGTTGAGAAAGAAAATCCTTCCAGCAATGGTAGACTATGGTTAGAATATAACACAAATGAAATCACACAACAAATGAAAATCCAAGATGTGTTCCCAGAAGGGCAAGATAATTAAACTCTAAATTGATAATTTGAATGCAGCAATTTCCAAATAGTACACCAAATATTATTCTGAATATGCAAACATGATTAGTGATAAATAATACATTCATTAAGAACCATCTCCAAACAATATTTCTTTTTGCTTATTCTATCAAATATTTGCCACTAAAAAACATGTGAAAATTTATATTTGTTGACATTTTGTTTCTCAATTTTTTTGACTACATGATATCTTGTTAGCTGTGTTTGATAAGTCTCTATAATAGTGTCTTTTTCACATTTTCACCTTTTTTTTTACTTATTTCAAATGAGATTTGGGGCTATGAAAGAAAAGTTGTAGGTATGTTAATGATGATTGTATCAGAGTTCTAAGAATATTTTTTTTCCTGTCCTTTTTCTAGTTTATGAAAGAGTATTTTTTAACACATGGTCTAAGAGGGGAAAAAAAAAAAAACACCTTATACTGTTTTTCCTTACTTTCTCTCCACAATAACAATCAACAAAGAATACTTCTGTGACCAAATATGTAGCAATCTCTCCCCACACATCCTGCAGGCAATCAAGTCTGTAGCAAACACCAGATGGGTGTCCTTCCATTTAATTGCAGCACTGTCTACCTGGAGATAGGGTCAGATCCCATAGGTGGAAGACTCAGCCCCCAAGACTGCCCCCTCCTTTCTACCAGTCCCAAGTCAAGGCTCTGGAATGAAGGGCCAACACCTTCAAATTTGGGTCCCCACCACGTCCCCTTCATGTTTATTAATTTGTTACAACTGTTCACAGAACACAGGAAAGCACTTACTTACATTTGCTAGTTTATTACAATGATATTTTAAGGATAGCAATAAACAGCCAGAGGAACAGGTACACAAGGTGAGGTCTGAAAGGGTTTTGAGTCTAGAAACTTTTGTCTCCATACAGTTGCAATATGCCACACTCCCAGCTCGAGGATGAGTTTTTGCTAACCCTGTTAGCTTCCACATGTTCCTCTATCCAGCAGCTTTCTGAACCCTGTCTTCTTGGGCCTTTTGTGGAAACTTCACTAGATAAGCATAAATGACAACCATTCAAAAATGTAACTGGCCAAAAAGGATATGATCCAACATTAACAGACTTTGTGGGGAAACCCAGAAAGACATGTATTCAGATTCTTCTTGGCCTCTCTGTGCAACCTTCCTTCATCCAGGGTATGAGGTAGGACCACTTTTAAAACCAGAGTCTTATGACCCATGACCATTTTTTTATTATTATTAAATCATAGCTGTGTACATTAATGCAATCATGGGGTACAATGTGCTGGTTTTATATACAATTCGAAATATTTTCATCTAACTGGTTAACATAGCCTTCACGGCATTTTCTTAGTTATTGTGTTAAGACATTTATATTCTACATTGAGAAAATTTCCTACATAGACCCTTGTAAGATGCACCATAGGTGTGGTCCCACCAATTACCCTACCTCCACTCATCCTCCCCCCTCCCTTTTCCTCCCCCTCCCTTTTCCCCATATCTTGGGCTATACTTTCATATGAAAGCTATAACTTGGTTTCATAGTAGGGCTGAGTACATTGGATATTTTTTCTTTAATTCTTGAAATACTTTACTAAGAAGAATATGTTCCAGCTCCATCCATGTAAACATGAAAGAGGTAAAGTCTCCATCTTTATTAAGGCTGCATAATATTCCACGGTGTACGTATACCACAATTTATTAATCCATTCAAGGGTCAATGGGCACTTGGGCTTCTTCCATGACTTAGCAAGTATGAATTTGGCTGCAATAAACATTCTTGTACAAATATCTTTGTTATAATGTGATTTTTGTTTTTTTGTTTTTGGGATTTTTTGGGTTTTTTTTTCAGTTTTTGGCCAGGGCTGGGTTTGAACCCACCACCTCCAGCATACAGGGTGGCACCCTACTCCTTTGAGCCACAGGCACCACCCTATGATGTGATTTTTGGTCTTCTGGATATATACCTAGTAGAGGAATTGAAGGATTGAATGGCAGGTCTACTTTTAGATCCCTAAGTGTTCTCCAAACATCTTTCCAAAAGGAATGTATTAGATTGCATTCCCACCAGCAGTGTAGAAGTGTTTCCTTTTCTCCATATTCACACCAACATCTCTGGTCTTGGGATTTTGTGATGTGGGCTAATCTTAACTAGAGCTAGATGATATATCAAAGTAGTTTTGATTTGCATTTCTCTGATGATTAAGGATGATGAGCATTTTTTTCATATGTCTGTAGGCCATGCGCCTGTCTTCTTCAGAGAAGTTTCTCTTCAAGTCTCTTGCCCAGCCTGAGATGGGATCACTTGTTCTTTTCTTGCTAATATGTTTGAGTTCTATGTGGATTCTGATTATAAACCCTTTGTTGGAGACATAACCTTCAAATATCTTTTCCCATTCTAAGGGCTGTCTGCTTGCTTTACTTACTGTGTTCTTGGCTGTGCAGAAACTTTTTAGTTTGATCAGGTCCCAGAAATGTATTTTTGGTGTTGCTTCAATCGCCTGGGGTCTTCCTCATAAAATATTCGCCCAGGCCGATTTCTTCTAGTGTTTTCCCTGCACTTTCTTCTAGCATTTTTATAGTTTCATGTCTTAAGTTTAAATCTTTAATCCAGTCTATCTTAGTTAATGGTGAAGGATGTGAGTCCAGTTTCAGTCTTCTACAGATTGCCAGCCAGTTCACCCAGCACCATTTGTTAGTTGGGAATCTTTTCCCCATTGAATGTTTTTAATTGACTTGTCAAAGATCAAATAACAGTAAGTAGCTGGGTTCATCTCTTGGTTCTCTTTTTTGTACATCTACCTCTCTGTTTTTGCACCAGTAACATGCTGTTTTGATCACTATCAATTTATAGTATAGTCTGAGGTCTGGTAAGGTGATTCTTCCTTTGTTTTTATTTCTGAGGAATTTCTTGGCTATTCAAGTTTTTTTCTGATTCCATTAAAATGAAGTATTATTTTTCTGAGATCTTTAAAGTATGACAGCGAAGTTTTAATAGGGATTGCATTAAAATTGTATATTTCTCTGGGTAGTATGGGCATTTTAACAATGTTGATTCTTCCCAGCCATGAGCATGGTATGTTTTTCTATTTGTTAACATTTCCAGCTATTACTTTTCTTAGAGTTTCATAGTTCTCTTTATAGAGATCTTTAACATCCTTTGTTAGGTAAACTCCCAAATATTTTATCTTCTTTGGCACTACTGTGAATGGAATAGAATCCTTTTTTTCATCATAACTATTGTTGGCATATATAAAGCCTACAGATTTATGATTGTTGATTTTGTAACCTGAGATGCTGCTGTGTTCCTTGATAATTTCTAAGAGTTTTGTAGAAGAATCCCTGGTGTTTTTGAGATATGCAATCATATTATCTGCAAAGAATGAAAGTTTGATCTCTTCTGACCCTATGTGGATATCCTTGATAGCCTTTACTTTCCTAATTGCAATGGCTAAGACTTCCATTACAATGTTAAAAAGCAGTGGAAACAATGGGCAACCTTGCCTCGTTCCTGATCTGAGTGGAAATGATTTTAATTTAACTCCATTCAATACAATATTGGCTGTGGGTTTGCTGTAGATAGCCTCTATCAGTTTAAGAAATGTCCCTTCTATACCCATTTTCTTAAATGTTCTGATCATGAAGGGATGCTGGATAGTATCAAAAGCTTTTTCTGCATCAATTGAGAGAATTATACAGTCTTTGTTTTTTAATTTGTTTATGATCATATAAATTATGATCACATGAATTATATTTATAGATTTATGTACATTGAACCAGTGGGCTTAAGATAAAGCCCACTTGGTTATGGTGTATAACTTCTTTGATGAGTTGCTGGATTCTGTTTGCTAGGATCTTGTTTAATATTTTTGCATCAATATTCTTTAGTGATATTGGTCTATAATTTTCTTTTCTTGTTGGGTCTTTTCCTGGTTTGGAGATCACAGTGATGTTTGCTTTATAGACTGTGTTAGATAGTATTCCTTCTTTTCTATATTTTGAAAAAGGTTGAGTAATATACATACTAGTTCCTCTTTAAAGATTTGGTAGAATTCTGATGGGAAGCCATCTGGTCCTGAGATTTTCTTTTTAGGGATATTTTGTATAGTTGATGCTATTTCAGAATTGATATAGGCCTGTTCAACATTTCCACTTCATTCTGGCTAAGTCTAGGAAGGTGGCATGCTTTCAAGTATTGGTCATGACCCACCCACAACCATGTTAGAGTCCTGCCTCCTCATAACTATGGAAGTTATAAGCCAGGACCCAAAGATGAAAGCCATAAATCATATCACAGTATAACATGTGGATATGTGCATCCAGACACAAGTAGCCAGTAATTTTGGGAACAAAATATCAAATATTTATAAACTTCCTAGTAAAAACTAAAATATATTTTTCAAAAAATCCCTAGAAATGGAAAGATTTGATTATGAAATGAAACTTTCTGTTCTCTCAGGTTTATTTGAATGAGACCTTAATTCATATATTTTTATATTCTTTGGATCAGCATTGTCTAACACAAATATGATACAAGCCACATATGTAATTATAATTGTTTTATAGCCACATTTTAAAAAGGTAAAAAAAGTAAAATTAATAATTATTTTTTGCCATCTCTACATTTTCTATTTTATACAAAAATCCAACTGACTTATAATCTCTAATCATGTTAAAAATAATTTTTAGTTTTTGTTACACATTTAATTCTGATTTCTGCTAACTCACTTTCCTGTTCTTCTAAAATATTATTTTGAGTTGCTAATTTCATTGACTACTTTTGTTTAAAAAAAAAAAAAACTTATCAAGTTTACAATGAATATGCTGAAAATGTCTTCTGTTTATGCACAACAAAAAAACTTGCACATTTTTATTTACCCTTCAAGAAAAGTCACACAATAATATAACTGCTGTTTTCTTTGGCTGTGCCTTAGTGAAACACAGTGCCATTCCTCATGAAATTTGTAACATAATTTTTAATCTCTTTTTTCTCTTTACTATCTGGGTAGTAACATTTCCACTCAATACTCCATTGGTTGTAATCCTTGGTTCAAAACTCAAAATGTGTCCATACTTATTTTTAGCTAGAAAAATAATTTAATTATAATTAAATAATAATTAGTACTCAGTTTAAATACCCATTATGAATATTATAGGATATTAATGAATAAAATGTCTAGTAAGCATGCTATAATTTTATACTAGTTCATAGAAAAAAGTATTCAGACTGGACCAATCTGTTGACAATGACTAGATGCATGCATCCAACCTGCATGTAACAGTAGGGTAAAGGCATCTTACCTAATGCTACAGTTAAAGTGAGATCTACTTCTACCAAAACAAGAAAATTGCACTTAATAGAAATATATTTGATAGCATTTTAATGTTCAAATTTAAATTTGGATAAATTAAAATTATATAAAATTAAAAATGTAGTTTTTTAGTCACACTGGTTAGTGTTTATAGTTTTAGATAGTCATAAGATCTAATTAAAAACTAGCCAGGCATGGTGGCTTACCCCTATAATCCTAGCACCCTGGGAGGCTGAGACAGGTGGATTGCCTGAGCTCAGGAGTTCACAATGAGCCTGAGCAAGAGTGAGACTCTGTCTCTACTAAAAATAGAAAAACTAGCCAGGAGTTGTGGCAGACACCTGTAGTCCCAGCTACTCAGGAAGCTGAGGCAAGAATATTGCTTGAGTCCAAGATTTGAGGTTGGTGTGAACTATGACACCATGGCATTCTACCCAGGGTGACAGAATAATACTCTGTCTCGAAAGAAAGAAGAAAAGGAAGGAAGGAAGGAAGGAAGGAAGGAAGGAAGGAAGGAAGGAAGAAAGGAAGGAAGGAATTATTTTTAGATAATCCCTCTATGCTAGTTCTCAATTATTTTAACTATTCACAGTGTTGTCATCAGAGCTAGCAACTACTAAAGCTCTGATGCAGGTGGAGAAGTTGGAGCCTACACAGGAAACTGGGACACAATGCATATCAAACTGTTGAGTGTGGGGCACATAACGTTGCTGGCAGAGGAGCCTTGTTGCCCTAATACTGCTTCTGTTGATCAGCAGCCAAAGATCCAAGTGGAGTCCAGAGGCCATTGCTGGGCAGCAGGGCCAGCAATCAGCGTGATGAGTAAGGGAGAGTGCTCCCACAGTCTGGGCTAGAGTTGGGAAATATTTGTGTGGGAACAAGAAAGAAACTGAAGACTGAATCCCCTTGAGGAGAAGAATAGTGCACACTGGGTGAGAAACAATATGGCAATCGCCATCTCAGCTAGGGTCTTTGGTGATGGGAAGTGACCATAATGGCAGTCTGGTGGCTTTTTCTTTCAGAAGCTTACAGGTTCCTGGCAGTAGCAGCTTCTGAGCTTATGAATATAGAAAGGTTCTTCAGCAGCTCAGGGGCTTGTTGACTGCCAGAGATGTGACGGAGGGAGAAACAAACTGCTCCACCAACCTTTTTCAATGGTCTCCAAGCTCTCTGGGGTTGTCTTCTGCTGCTATCTTGCTGATTCTTATTCTGCTCTGCAACTTCTTTCCATGGAATCTCTAGTAGGTTCTGGCACATTTTCCACAGAATTACACCTGATCTGTATTTGTTCACTGGTTTCTCCTTTTTTCATCTAAACTATTTTCTTCTTTCTGAGACAATGTGGCAGCTGCTATGTCTTGTCAGCCATCTTGTCTCCCCCATGTTCCAAACTTTTAAATGGTTAAGGGATTAGAAAGCATATGCATGGCTCCAGGGAAGCAAAAAAAAAAAAAAAAAAAAAAATAAAAAAAAAAATTTTTTATATAGAGTTGGTGGGGGAATAAATATTTGAAATGATTCTTTAAATTAACTTTCATATGGACTAAAAGTATAATTTGGGGAGAGGGGAGTGGAAATTATTCTGATGAAACTTTACTTATTTTACCTGAATGGGAAAAAAGAGCCATTTGCTATTTTGTCATATATTGGTTTATTTTAATACTATTAGGTTGTTTCAAACGTTTTGTCTGTTTTAATGTCATGTGTTTTTGTAGCTCCATATCTCAATAAATATTTATTCTACTGTATCGTGGTATATACTGATTGAGGGAGAATTTTGTACTCTATACATTGATGCTATTCATTTTTTTCTACTTTTAATTTTTTTTATTCTTTTCAGTCTATTATTATATGATGTCATTAAGCGATTTTTGGCCAATTTTTCTCTACGAATTCAAATTAAACCAAAGCGCTGCCGAAACAGCCCGAAAAATTAACCAGGCATTTGGCAATGATAGTGTTAATGAACGCACTGTTCGACGCTGGTTTGCAAAATTTCATTCCGGAAATTTTAGACTCAAAGATGAGCCCCGAAGTGGTCAA